>CM062292.1:45546062-45843350 GCA_031216915.1 Pictodentalium vernedei | reverse complement strand
TTTGTCGCGGTTTTCAGATGAGAAGACCTTGATTAGTCCTGTTCTTCTAAATGCCTCGTTATAGCCACGCCTCTTCTCTCCTCCCAACATTCTGAGACGAACTGCTTGATGACATCCCGTACCCCATTCTTCCCAGTCTCCCCGATAAGCATACTAACCCTCTCCTTTGAGCCACCTACTAACCACATGTCCTTCATTCCCCCATCACACTTCCGCATCATAATCCTGGTGAATCTTATTTTGTTAGACTGGTATTTTGGATATTCTAATAGAAACTGTTACAGGGTCTCCACCACGCCTAGATAGCACATTTGGCACTCTTTTCATTGCCTCTCACAGTTTACCCCCAAGCTCCAGCGACCGCGACCTCATCTTGAACAACAGTCACCCACCAAATCAGTCATCAAGTTACTCTTCAAAACCTGGCTTCTCTTTATCACGCAGATCACCCTAAAACCTCTTTGCTTGGCCCGTTCCGAACGTGCGCTCGCTCCTCGCGAGCCGTCCCTCCTACTTCTTAATTTAGAAAAGCATCATTGTAATTGCCCCTCTATATTCACATTATATGTAATTGTACACGGGTATTGGATAATCTGACAAGAAGGTTGTTTAATTTCGAAAGACCTCCCCCAACGATTAGTTCCCATTTATAGTACCCAGGCAATAATAAATATGAGAGAGTTGTGCTGTTCCGTAAAAGATATTATGGATTGACTAGGCTAGGCCACATTTTATAACATCCACTGAGAAAACAGAAAACAAATCAAAAACCAAACTTAATTAGCGTGAAACCCCCAACAATTGCTGCTAACTACACGAAAGCATCATCTCTGAATAAAATTAATTACACCCCCACCATCCCCCAACCCCGCCCACTCACTCCACACACACACGAAAATTAGCTTCACTGATCAACAAAAAAACGGCGAAAAACAAATAACTGATAAGAATATTACAGAAATAAAATAAGAAGGAAAAATATATAGAATAGAATGACACGCGTTTTCTGAAAAATCCCTTAACCGATGCTGCATTAATGATTGGTTAAAAATTGTGCCATGTCAGACATCACTGTGGCATTCTATAGCTCATTTGCTCGATAAGATTCGAGCCGATCAGGCAAGCAGGTGGCTTACTAATGGCAGTGGAAGGTAAGTATGATAATGATATAAACTGGGACCAGTAGTGGCAGTAGTGTAATGGTAGGTACTAAGAGCAATAGTATGACCACAAGTCAGTAATGGTGGGACACTCTAACACAGGACAGAATAATGGTCGCCAATAGTAATGGTACAAAGCAGTTCTGGTACTAGACGGTAAAGTTGGTAGATGACTATAGCAGTGGGTGAATACATATGAAAGTCATTGGGTGGTCTATATGATACTAGGAACCATAACTATCCATAACAATTCTCAAATATATATCCCCCGATAAATATCCTCTAAACAGTATCCTCCAGCAGATATCCGCAAGTAGTACATCACCATACAATAGACACCCTCCTATACCAAGATGATTCGAAGAGTCGCACGTGCAGTCCCTCGTTTGAGCAATTGCTCAAAAGCTCACTTGCTCCATAAGATTCGAGTCGTTCGAACGATGCCTGTTCAAGCCGCTACACGACAGCTTATTTGCTCGACAAAATCCAAGTCGTTCAAGCAATATCAGTTTCTGCTTGATTGTCTTTCGGGTTCAAGAATCATAGAAACCTTCGTTATATACAAGGGAGATTACTCTGTATGGGTAGGTACAGATTACGTGAAATCCAGTAATTTGGCTAGTGGTTATTACAACTTGGAGGAGGGCAGAGGAACCAGTTATAGTTAAGAGTAGCTAACATTAGGTAGGACAGAGTAGCTAGAATAGCTCCTCTAACAGGTAGAAAACCAGTTTTATGGATGTGGTGCGGATCCGAGCCAGTATTGATACAAAGGAAGAGAAGCCCGAGAAACCCGCGACAGTTAAGAGTAGCTAACATTAGGTAGGACAGAGTAGCTAGAATACCACCTCTAACAGGTAGAAAACCAGTTTTATGGATGTGGTGGGGATCCGAGCCAGTATTGATACAAAGGAAGAGAAGCCCGAGAAATCTGTGATAGTTAAGAGTAGCTAACATTAGGTAGGGCAGAGTAGCTAGAATAGCACCTCTAACAGGTAGAAAACCAGTTTTATGGATGTGGTGGGGGATCTGAGCCAGTATTGATACAAAGGGAGAGAAGCCCGAGAAATCTGTGACAGTTAAGAGTAGCTAACATTAGGTAGGGCAGAGTAGCTAGAATAGCACCTCTAACAGGTAGAAAACCAGTTTTATGGATGTGGTGGAGATCCGAGCCAGTATTGATACAAAGGAAGAGAAGCCCGAGAAACCCGCGACAGTTAAGAGTAGCTAACATTAGGTAGGGCAGAGTAGCTAGAATATCACCTCTAACAGGTAGAAAACCAGTTTTATGGATGTGGTGGGGATCCGAGCCAGTATTGATACAAAGGGAGAGAAGCCCGAGAAATCTGTGACAGTTAAGAGTAGCTAACATTAGGTAGGGCAGAGTAGCTAGAATAGCACATCTAACAGGTAGAAAACCAGTTTTATGGATGTGGTGGGGATCCGAGCCAGTATTGATACAAAGGGAGAGAAGCCCGAGAAATCTGTGATAGTTAAGAGTAGCTAACATTAGGTAGGGCAGAGTAGCTAGAATAGCACCTCTAACGGGTAGAAAACCAGTTTTATGGATGTGGTGGGGATCCGAGCCAGTATTGATACAAAGGGAGAGAAGCCCGAGAAATCTGTGATAGTTAAGAGTAGCTAACATTAGGTAGGGCAGAGTAGCTAGAATAGCACCTCTAACAGGTAGAAAACCAGTTTTATGGATGTGGTGGGGATCCGAGCCAGTATTGATACAAAGGGAGAGAAGCCCGAGAAATCTGTGATAGTTAAGAGTAGCTGACATTAGGTAGGGCAGAATAGCACCTCTAACAGGTAGAAAACCAGTTTTATGGATGTGGTGGGGATCCGAGCCAGTATTGATACAAAGGGAGAGAAGCCCGAGAAATCCGACATCGAATACGACAGTTTTCCTGAAAATGTCCTCATTTGTGGGGTTCATTATGTAATTTGATATCCATATCAGAGTTTCATTTTGTTTGGGTGTCCCTGGTTGGAATATTGTATATTGTGTGTTACCCATCTCTGATAAATTTGTTATCATCGAATTCTGTTGGCTAAAAATGCCACGTTCATATCAGTGGTAAATGCCGTGCACGATGTGTGTCACTTTAACACACGATGACCTTGAGTTATCTTTCTTTAGAAAGTAGCCGCCATTACTATTTTCAAGCATTTCCACTCGCTTCGAATTTTCAGAATTTGAATTAAAACAAAATAAGAGAATTTAAGTGCCAAAACATTTTCCAGGTACCGTATTTATTGATCTCAAACATTAAATATTTGAAAAATGGACAGAAAATATTATTTGTAGTTCCAAAAGTTATTTGTTGTTTTTACGATTCTATCGATTTTTATGCTGAAGCGAACATTTTCTATACAGTTTACTCAACAGATTAAAAGGGAATATTTTTACGTTTAAAAGTGTTTTGTTAACCCTTTTCATGTGGTAATGACAGTAAATGTATGTAAAATTGTTGGTTTTTATTCAACTATTCATTAACCTTATTCCTGAGGTCATCGGTGGGATAAATAAGTAACATTGTCAGAAGCTTGTATAAAACCTACAGACCAGGCACCACCCCGTACCGTTACATACTGACTATGTAACTTATAATACTGGGTGCCCTTTGTATATATTTAGGCTGAAAAATTGTCACAGCATCCAATAATTTACATGATTGTGAAAACGAAAAAAGTTTTTTTTTTATAATGGAAAAAATGATGTAACCCAGAGAGCTCAACTCGGATTTCCGGAGACTTTTCGAGATGCATCCACGATGTTATGACGTAAATAATATACAAAATGGCTTTCTAGGATTTATTGTCTTGCATTTTCCCCTTTCACTCCTAACGTGCTTGGACAATACTACGACAGACTATTTCGTTATCACACACATGGCACTCAATGTTCAGGGGTGGCGCAAGGATTTCTCTGACGCGGGGGCTATGATCACCGTCAGGAGGAGGGTGAGGGCGGCTAGTGAGTCCCCGGACCCACTGGGCCAATCATGGCTTGGCCCGGTGGTACAAACTTTTGTGTTAATTGGGAGAGTCAAAACGAAACGCAACAAAAAATTGTGGCTTGTGGGACCAGGGTGTCAAAAGCAGGTATCATGGCGATTGGCCATGACACCTGTTTTCATACCCTCACAAGCCACAAATTTAATAAGTACGATACAACTCACAACAGATCGTCGGCTGAGTGCTAGCATGTTCTATGTCCCATAGCAATATCATCAGGAGGCGGGTGAGGGCGTCTAGTGATTCCCCGGACTCACTGGGCCAATCATGGCTTGGCCCGGTGGTACAAATTTGGGACCAGGGTGTCAAAAGCAGGTATCATGGCGATTGGCCATGACACCTGTTTTCATACCCTCACAAGCCACAAATTTAATAAGTACGATACAACTCACAACAGAATTCGTCGGCTGAGAGCTAGAATGTTCTTCCATAGGGGACATAGATCATTCTAACACCCAGGCGACGAGATACAAGATGTGTGTTGACTAGTGATTGGGGAGAAAGTTTCTGGTACGGACTAAAATAGAAATCTCGCAATGTTATTAACTCTGCCTATGCCATAGTGATTATATGCCCATCGGGTTATTCCTATTATGCACGTGTATCGTGCCTTTGGATTATTCCTATTATGTACGTGCATCGTGCCTTTTGGGTTATTCCTATTATGTACGTGTATCGTGCCTTTGGGTTATTTCTATTATGTACGTGTATCGTGCCTTTGGTTTATTCCTATTATGTACGTAAATCGTGGATTCGGGAGTATTATCTCTATCTCAATGATGTTGCGCATTATTTTATCTCCTCGACGTATTTGGCATGTTTCTCCGACGGGCAGTGGTAGGAAGGGGAAACGGCAGGAGGGTCCTAATTAAGACGAGGAGAGGCCCCTTGGAGAGTACCACACGCAATGGCCTTGCAAATGTCATATTTGCCCTCCCTACCCCCCCCCCCCCCACCCCACCCCCACCCCGCCAAACAAAATACCTGGCTATATGGCATCCCTATTACAGAATCCTGGCTACATGCCTGGTGAGGGAAAGGCCAGTCAACATAGAGTTTGGATTGTATACATTTCTGAGTGGCTGATGTCATAATTGATCTGATTAGTCAAGAACACACGACAGTTTTTCATGATGAGAGGAAGATAAGTGATGGCCTGAAACAGCGACGACTCGGGAATGAACTGCTGGGGGAGTGTAGAAGTGGGGCGTTATTTTTTTCCTGTCAAGATATGGTATATACCGTCTCAGCCGTCACATGCTCACCATTTTTTAAAATTCCATGCAGCTGATAGATGTTACTTATAAAATATTTTGTAAACAGGATTACGAAATTTTTATTTTCCCAAGGAAAAGAAAAAAATCAAATGAACGACCAGGATAAAATATAGGCTAATATTATACACAGAGAAATTTTGGTTCCTCCAGAAGCCAGAACTGGTTCTTTAGTTTATCCTGGTAGGGGAAACAAATTTGATTACCTGGAACCAAATATACACATGGTTTGGCTCTTCAATCTGTCATATTACAGTTAAAACTAGAAGTCCTGTCACGAACTGTGCGCTTATCTACGCTTAATTGCGCGTATGAATTGCGCGCATTTGCCATATCGAATGGCATCCAAAACACGGCAGGTGCTCCCGGTTACTCATAGCAAACACAGGCAATGCCAATGGACCTCGGGTTACCCGGAAGTCCATTGGCTGAAACATTGCTTGGGCACAGGCCATATGTACAGAATTTGATAGCCTCACCGTGGCCATAACGCGTAGATTAACGCGCAGATCGACGTGTTATTTGTGCCCATTTCTTGACAGGATTTCTAGCTTTCACTGTAACTGGATTGTCAAGTCCTCTGGATATTGTATAGACTGTAAAATATAAAGCCACGCTGAGTTGATGATATAAGATGGCGACAAAGTAACGTCAGAAACACGTTTTCCATTTTCCCATCACACATGTGTCAAGATCCGTGACAACGGTAATTTTTCGTCAAAACCAGACACTTAACTCCATATATAAAATTGCCTGGTTTCAGATCAAATGAGGACGGATTTGTTTTGGTTCTTCTCCCTGGAAACAAATTTGACGCGGATTTTTCTGAGTGTAGATAGAGACACTAAAGTCTTGTAACCGATGAAAAACCAAGGGGTAGGAGAAAAGTAGGGTGTTTCATTTTTTGAGGGATGGGGCATAAAGCGATCACATAAGTTTGATATTGACCAAGGACACGGGATCAGCTAGTTACCCCTGTAGTGGACATACCAGAGACCGTACCAGATTGATACAGATCAAGACACACGCGCTCTCTAGTTATCCCTGTAGAAGACCAGTGAGCATACCAGTTTGATAGTGACCAATGACGCGGACACAACTAGTTACCCCTGTAACGGACATACCAGCGATCATACCGGGTTTTCTTCTCACCCTTTTATAAGACATACTACCGATCGTACCAGTTTAATATTGACCAAGGGCGTGGGCTCTCTTGTCACCCCTGTAACTGACATATCACCGATACCTGTTTGCTACTT
Organism: Pictodentalium vernedei; assembly: GCA_031216915.1. Lineage (NCBI taxonomy): Eukaryota > Metazoa > Mollusca > Scaphopoda > Dentaliida > Dentaliidae > Pictodentalium > Pictodentalium vernedei. Next base: position 45,836,633 of record CM062292.1, on the reverse strand, counting down.
ACCATGGACACGAGCTATCTAGTCAGTGTGATCGCTGAGGTATCGGGACGTCACGAAACGTAATGCAACAAACATGTCGTCGAGCATAAATACAAATTAAATATCCACAAATTATACTCAAAATGAAGATTGTGATGTACAGAACAAGAATACTATATGCAGTCAACTCACAGAGTTGATAGCAGGCACCAATGGTTCCTGGAAGTCTGCTACCGTATTCGTACCAGAACTGATAACAAAATAATATTTCAGAACAACTCGCGTCCAAATGTTCTTCATATTTTCAGTTAAAACTAGAAGTCATGTCATGAAATGCGCACAAATAGCACGTTGATATGCGCGTTAATATGCGCGTTGTGGCCCAAGTAAAGCTATCAAATTCTGTACATATGGCCTGTGCACAAGCAATGTTTCAGCCAATGGACCTCCGGGTAACCCGGAGGTCCATTGGCAGAAACATTGCATGTGTTTGCTGTGAGTAACCAGGAGAACCTGCCGTGGTTTGGATGCCATTCGATATGGCAATTGCGCGCAATTCCAACGCGCTATTAAGCCTACATAAGCGCACTATTCGTGACAGGACTTATAGTTTTAACTGTACAACAAGAAATCTAGGAAATCAAAATTCTTCCAAAACGTATCAACAGAGCTGGGTGTGGTTAAATTCCAAAACTCTCGGTTTTGTTTTCGTTGTCTGTTTGTTTGTTTACATTTTGGTCAATGTTATCTTTGCCGAAAAAGCATCGATATTTTATGTCATCTAAAATCAAATAATGAGAAAGATCGCCTTCGTACTACATACTTTTATTATATGGAGATTGCACAGGACCGTATTATTCATAAGGCTGATTAGGCTAAAGCCGAGGCGCCAGCAGGGAAAAGGGACCCGCCAATATTTTGTTTGTTTTGCTGACGCGCTGTTATCAGCGCCTTGGGGCTTCAATGGTTAAAGGCTCTTTGCACTCTACGCTGTAGCGATACATGTACATATGTATTTATCCATATATATACTCTCATAATATACTATATATTTATATACAGTACATTATTTTAATGCTTGTTTAAATAATATGTCAAGTTGTGAGTAGAATTCTTCAGGAGACCCGCAAATATAGGGCTATGTACTGCGGCATAGTGCTTACCGTACCAGGGTCAGGCTGTCAGCTGTAGTGGGGTGAAAAATCGAAGTGCCGGAGAGGGGGGGGGGGGGGGCCTCCCGAAGTACCTAAAAGCCTAGAGGCCCGGCCATGGGTTAATACGCACTGTCGACGAGCTTCTGTAATACTGATAAATACAACTCGATACGAGGTGTGTGTATTGTTAGAGAATTATTTCTTGGAATATCAAGTTCCTTTCTTTCAAAATAAAGCAGATGCACGGTAATACCCCAACGCTAATGTCACACACGCCGCCGGTCCAGAACAGAATGTGTGAAAAACTGTCTAAAAGGCAAATTATAATTGATGGTATAAAAGCATTAAATATTTCCACTCAGGCGACCGTTATAACATTCGTGTGAGAAAAATATTATCTCATCACTTTAATTTGGGAATTCTAATATCTTTGACAACTATAGCCCATCAGACAACTGTTCTGTCCCGAAAACAGGGGATCCTGAATAAACGAGAAAAATGGACAGCAAGAGTCACATGCACAACTTTTTTCGTGGAATTCCCAGTTATAGGCTATTGTATTTTAGGCCCCAAAAATCATCAAATTCTTTACTTCTTTGTAATATTCGGCAATAATGCAAGCTGTCGGTAGAATGCTTGTCTATTAAGATAATTCCCAAGGCCACTTACTTTCAAAGAGCACACCATTTCCGAGTTCAGCTGTCCAGGGCCGGTAACTCTAATAGAAATATTTAGTATTGTTATACCTTGAAGCACGAGCTTCATGTATCATTTGAGTGACACAGACTGACCAAGACTGAGAGATTCATCGAATTGACACAAAAGAATGCGCTCATTTTCCGTAACTGTGTGACCAAAAACATGTATTAATTTTTGTATTCGGAGTAATTATTGGATATATTTTGCAGTTACAAAAACAATATATTTGACGCAGAAATGTTCATATCAGCTTATTTTGCTGTCGCTTTATGGGAACATTGTTAAAAAAACAAAACTTAAAGAGAAAAATTATATGCATGATATCATCCCCTCAGGTAAATCCTACACGCATGGGTGATAAGAGTGAATTTATTGGACATAGAAAATTATCAAGGCTGAGTGCCTTGCTGTTGTTTAATCTCAAGTGTCGGCTGAGTGGCTAAGCAGACGTCACTTGACCACAAACAACTGCTCCGGTTATTTGACTTCCCCATAAGTATCACATGATACAGAAGAAAAAAATACCAACACAAGAAAGATTATGTAAAATTAATATTATGAAAAGAGAAAAAAGAAATGTCTTTGTTTCAAAACGTCTTAACAACACCGTGTATATTTATTTATTTATTCATTTATTTATTTATTTATTTATTTATTTATTTATTATTTATTTAACGGCACTTCCGACAGCCAGGGTCAACTTCCTGTCTCCCCCAACGTACTATGACCAGGCTAAAATCTGCAGTCTAAATCTGGAGTCTAGAAACAATGGGTTAACTCAGATACTTTGAGAATAACATATTTATAAATTAATGAATAGATGGATTAACACATTAAGATGTTTTTCACTCATACAATCCATTATAACACTCACTTGATTTAATACAAGATACTACATGTTATTTTCTGAGCTAACAATGTTGATTGTTTTATTTTAATAATGTTACATGGAAATTGTACATATAAAAGCATGTTAACTCTATAAATTTGGTAATTCGGATAACCGATTGAAAGAACGTTGGGCGGAGAGTTCGGTAACCGCTCCCGTCAACACTTTGTATTACATGTACGCTGCAGTCCAGTAAATAAATTTGTTACATAGTGTAAAGATTTTTAGTCTCAGTAATTTGTGAAGTGAGATCGCCGGTACGAAATAACTTCGCGACCAGTTCCTCCGATCATAGTTCTAACGCCACACGAGCAGGGTTTGCATTGGTTGAAGATAAGTGCACCATCGACGTGCTGCACTCCTTAGTACACCGCGCCACCGTACTCCCACGCGGGCAATCGAGATGAAGTGTCTTACCCAAGGACACAACGCAGTTACCCCTATTGGGGATCAAACCGTAGTCCTTTTGGTTTGAAGTCCAAATCCAAAACCACTGAGCCACCGCTACTCAACGGTGTGTATAGATTCAAAACTGGACAGCAGAATTCAGGTCCGATGCCAAAATCTGAACATGTTCCGACAAGATGGGGCGTGTTCAACTTTTTCGACAGTGTTCGGGGGTCGTTGACCGTCAGTACAAACTTGTTACCTTACTCAATGTACTTCTTTAACCCCTCACCCAACGAGTCAGCCGCATGCCCAAGCGTAATTTACAAATTCAGCAGCTGAAAAACAAATTTCTAAACATTTCAAAAAAATCATATCAGGTGATCTCTCATTGGAACATAGTTCCAATGAGGGGTCACATGATATGTTTATTTTCTTTTTGGTTAATATAAAAAAATAAAACAAAGAATAAATTAAAATAAATGTTGATGGCGTGTGCGTTGATCACCCCGACTGGCTTCGGGACTGGTAGAATTACATTTATTTCATCCATCGGCATTCTCATACTTGACAAATACAACTACAGTAGGTTTCGGGGCAGAATTTCGGAATAAAATTGCAGTTAAGATTGCACCATTCACCATCCTCTGCTGTATTAAATGGTGCCACTCCTACACACGAGAGTTGCCCTTGTGGACATTCTGGTACCGTTGATGTTGTTTGCGTCGACTGTGTTTTCATGGTTGTTGTTGGTGATGAATGTATAGTTGTTGTACTCGATAATTTAGAAGCTGTTGAAGTCGCTGGTGTTGACAATCCAGTTTCTTTTTTCGTTAGGGTTGTTCCGATTGTATGCCCTGTTGGTGTCGGCGATGGTGCGGTGGTTCTTGGTGTGGTTTCTACGATTGATATGTCAGCACAGTTATAAAACTGTTCTTGTTTACCCAATCCAAGACCACATGTTCCATTATATTCACAACCCCAAGAGTTTCCTATAAAAAGAAAATTATTTACCTGTTGAAGATATGTTTATTATATACTCCTATGGGAGTGATAGATAGGTGAAATAAATTGTATGATTTGTTTTTAAATGTTGGGTTGTCACTTGAGAGTTTTGGTTCGGGTGTATTCCCCTCTGAATTACCAACAGTACCACCTCCATCCCCACGGTTGCTACAACCTTTGATTAGACTATTTGCGCCTCCAAAGTGAGAATTTGCCCACTGATACAGTACGGTTCAAGGTTGTCATGGAAGGTTAAATTACACGAGTGTGCAATATTTCGACACTTGCGTTAACGGTGAATCCCCGATATAATAACAATTGGATCGCCATCACATTTTCAGTGAATGAAGCCCCAGGGGACGACCGAGTGCTTCATTCATTGAATATTTGCTGGAAGGTACTGATTATTGCTTGAGAAAAGCACCTGTGGGAAACACTACCCACGCGTGGATTTTGATCATTCCACGGTGGCTGTCCTGTACTTGTAAATTTCTAACCGCCGAAGAAATTAGAATGCACTCTCTTTCTTCTCTTGTGTTCAAGATATATGACCTTTGGGATTCAGAGATGGAAATCGTTCCCTGAATGCAAGAAACTTTAGCATTGTAGATGGCACCTTGTTGCACTGACGGGCCGAAATATGGTTTCCAGCTAGAAACTCACATGAAATGTGGCTACAAAATCTCTGAATGCTGTAAGAAAATGTCACCGCTTGAGATAAAATAACTCGAAATCGGGGACGTGACAACCGTTACTTATTCCCAGTTCCTTATTCGACATTCGTTATCAACCGATAAAATCGGTTGATAACGAATGTCGAATAAGGAACTGGAAATAAGTAACGGTTGCCACGTCCTTCGAAATCTAATACCATAGGACATAAGATTTCCAACTGTTGGTTGTTTGAAGCTTAAAATTTCATACTATTGAAAATGGGGCGCGGTGGCTCAGTTGGTAGAGGTGCAGGCTGCAAGCCGAGAGGTCCTCGGTTAGAATCCCACCAGCCGCAACCGTGTTGTGTCCTTGGGCAAGACACTTCACCCCCATTGCCCATGAGGGGGCACGGTGACGCTGTCTACTAAGGCGAACTGCACGTCGATGGTGCACCTGTCTTCAACCAATGCTAACCCATGCTTGTGTGGAGTTAGTATGTTGGGGAGCTGACAGTTGCTCGCCGTTGCTCGGCCGTTCTCTCCAGGTACTCCGGCTTCCTCCACCCGTAAAACTGTCGTGGTCATGATTAGCCATTGTGCAGAAATACGTGACCTTAAACACCAATAAATAAATACTATTGAAAATGTTGGTCAAGATTGGAGGTGGTATACACCCTAATCCCCCTCCTCGCATGTGTCTGTGTCATTTCGATCGCCTACAAATGTTAATAACATTTCACAGACTATAGAATGGTTTGAAAACTTGTAAATCCCGTGTCGAAGAGAATCTGTTTTCAAACCAGTGGAAATATTATATACCCCGAACTTGACATGAATACCATTTTATTTGCGATCGGCATTATACCGAAAAACCGAGGTGGTACCGATATCATGGTGATACTGAAAAACCCCAATGGAACCCATTGAAAGGTTGAGTTCTGTGGCAGTGGCATTTGTTACGCTGTGGTAGAATGATTAAAGACCAATTTATTCTGTATTTTTCCTAGGGTGAATTCTCCTTTTGGTACAATGCGAAAATCTCAATTCTGTCAGATTCCGAATACCGAACTGATACCGTGATATACCCCCTAAAATACCGAAACAGACACAGAACTCAAAATTCCAATATCGCCCATATCTTCACACTTTTTTCCCTTATTAACACCCCCTCGCTTGAAGACAAACTTTCTGAATTATTAGCATCCCTGTTCAAGATCAACGGTATAACATTAACAGTTGTTTTATGATGAGGTGTGTCACGGATAACAGTTACTGAAAAAAATAATAAACTTGCCAAAACAGTCAATGGATGCTCATTTGATCTTGACTGGATGATAACTGATGAAACTACAGATAAAGGTCCACAAAAGATGACCAGATTATATTTTGAAAGCTACACATTAAAATATAGTACCATCAGTAACTTCACATACCGAAGGAGAGGAAAGGGGGAGTTTATATCCTACCGTCCAGCCAATCAACTCCTAAGATTTTTGTCTGACGGGGAATGAGAAACGAGAACAGCTCAATTAATTGTTAACCAGTCACGCCTTCCTAAATTCAGGAGTACGGGGACGGCACGCGATGCGCGTCGGCCATAGCTGCCCGTGGGCGTCCGTTCTGAACGGGCGCTCAACAGGCAGCGATTGCCACCGTCACACGCTGTTGAAGAGAGCCCGAGAAGGGGTGCCCCTCCTCCTCATTTTATAAGTGATTCGGGAGGTCCACTTCCGTGGACATTTTGCAATAGTACCCAAAACTCTTAAAAATAAACGGGCATTGTTGTTTGGGCGAGGCTGCACGAGTTACACAACTAAAATTGGTTTAGTGCGACTAGCAAAACGAGTGAATTCTCGCGGTGTTGGCTATCGTGAATTTTTTGGGGTAATATAACGGCTTGTCATTGCACGAATATCAAGTATGATGTTATTACTTAATAGTTTATAAATGTAAGTATAAGTGGGGCGGCACGCGTCCGGGTTAATGATTATACTTATTGCCTGCTAAGATGTATATATGACGTGAAAGTCGGGTAAAGGATGCGATGAACCAGGTGCCATCAACGATAAGGGCAGGCCGTCTTTGACGCCATAAATCGATACCGTGCCAGGTAGCATGCGTTACGTCACAAATCAATACTGTTGACGCGTGTTATCAGGAAAAAATCGTAAAATGTCCCCAAGGATCACCTGTAGAGAAGACATAAGTCCAGGTGTCAAATCTAGTTTCGTAAGTACAGTACGGCCGCCTTGGATTGGTCACTATCCACAGGTGGTCAATATTTCCACTGATGCAATATTATTCGATTCTAAACATTAATTAAAGAAATAATCATCAAAAATTTAATTAATGAAGCACCGGGTACACCCGGTGCTTCATTAATTAAAATTTTGCTGATAATGATTTTTATTACCTGCTAAACGCATACGTGGACATCACTGCCCACGTGTGAATTACGGCCAATTCACGGCGACTGTACTGTACAGGTAGCGCAGTGGCTCAGTGGTAGACTGTTGGACTTCTGTGCCAGAGGTCCCGTGTTCGACACCCGTCCGGGACGACCCTCGTTGTGTCATTGGGCAAGGCACTTTATCCCAGTTGCCTACATGGGGGCACGATGACGCCGTGTACTAAGGCGTACTGCACGTCGATGGTGCACATGTCTTCAACCGCTGTAACTCTGCTTGAGCGGAGCTTGAACAGAGTTAGAATGTTGAGGAACGGACAGTTGCTCGTCGATGCTCGGTGGTTCTCTCCGGGTACTCAGGCTTCTTCCACCCATAAAATAGTCACGGTCACGATTAACCAATGTGCATATGTATGTGATCTTAAACACCAATAAATAAATTTATTACATGCCCATGCAGTCTCTCTTATGCAATACGGCGTGCAATACGGCTGTGCAATACGGAATTCCATATTGCACACCAACCTGTTCCAACCGGGACTTTTTTTATGCAATGCGACTGCATAAAGTGCATGGTGTTTACCACCGTTGATAGAAAAAAAAATTAGGTCAGTAGGTGCTTGGGTCATGTAATAAATACAAAACCACATGTATGTTTCAATGAGTCGTTTTGTATTCAATTCGTCAGATGTGCGTAGAAAGAAAACGTCTCGACCTTCGGTCTCGACGTTTTCTTCCTACGCACATCTGACTCATTGAGTACAAAACGACTCATTGAAACATACATGTGGTTTTGTCTATGTACTGTACATGATTACTAGCAGGATCGAATCGATATCTCAGTCTCCAGTCCAGACGGAGACGCCCTCTCATTCTCATTACTTTCAAAATCAGGGAAAGGAATTATGAGAACAAATCATGGACGACAGACATTAGTAGTACCTTTGCATCGCCACGTGTACTGGTGACCCAACTTGAAATAGCTACTAACCTGTTTGATACTTCCACCGTAGAACGCAGTGACTACAAATCACATCAGATGGCAGTTGTACCGTCATCGCTAGGAGCCCTGTACCATGACCGTTAACCAAATACTTCGTATCGTCTGAACCAATAATGTAAAGCAGATAATTACCAAAGCAGGTCTCTAACACTGGTATTTCTGGATTGTTATGGACGCAAAGGCGAAATTCAAAATACCCCTTGTGATTTGCCGTAAGATCAACTTTAACCTCAATCTCTCCACTTTTGTTATAGGTTCCTGCTATTTTTCCTGTGCCGTACTTGTTGCCAGCTTCATTTAAACGTGGACCTTGAAATGGATCGCCGCACACTCCACATCTTCCATTATTTGCAAACCACTGGTTCTGTAAAAGGACAGGATACATTTGTGTGTGTTATTTATTTTTGAATATTGAAAGTGGAGAAATATTCACTTTGAGCAAGAGAATACAAAACCACATTAAATCGACCTTGTTCTTAAACAAATGGCTTTCGACCCAAGTTTGGTACGACGGACTCAAGCTCAACCAATCAGACAACTGCACTAGATCATCAGAATCACAAACGAGTGCATTCTTGGACACGCGTCCAGGAAAGAGAACCCCCCAAAATAAAAGTTAACAGCGAAAGATACAATCCGTTCTCTCCACGGGGATCTGTTCTCTCATGGGTTGCGTGGGGGGGGGGGGGGGGGGGGGAGAGATATAGCCCCCCTGCCGGGAAGGTCCCCCACCCTCACCCCCACCCTCCCTCCCCCACCCCCACCCCCCGCATCCCCGTCTGGGAATCTGCCTGCATTATGTGTTCTTATCAGCAATAGCATAGCCCCCAATCGGAGAGTACAGCCTCCTTGTCAGGTAAATCCTGGCTTCACCTGTATGTACAAAACTCCAAGATCTTTACTTGAGCGACTTTCCAATCAACCCTACCCACAAATGTGCAGACATCACAATTTGCCAGCAACATATGACGTCACACAAAGGAATCAATATCACCCAATGAAAGGGACAAAGAACTTCATATGACATGGAGACTTGCAGTGTGCAAATCAAACAAAACAAAAAAGCAAGTCATTCTGTTCCAAAAGAAAACTGAACCAGGGGAGCGTAGCTAGTGTAGGTGCGACGGGTGCGAACGCACCTCCCACAAAATTGAAGTTCCATTTGAGGGACTATATCCCATTCGTGATTTGAAAATTTTGATAAAATGGGGTAACCTCAATAACCCCGATATCCGTACTGTCTGTGGCTCAACCACAGAAATATGACGTATCGGGGTAAGTTGTTTTAAAACATAAATTGCATATTCTCTTTTGTATGTAGTTTAAACCATATCTGAGAGTGTTCAGGTTCTGCCCCAAGATTTGGTCTCTTCTCGCCTAGCGGAGTTCACCCCGGAACAAAAGAACACACCCCTGATCACATAATCTGGTCTATAGCTGTGCGTGCTATCAAACTAATCAACACCAATAGAGTGCTATCCATGAATGAGCACTTCTAGGTTTTAAGATCCATTCGGGTAACTGTTGGTAGTTGTCGCGCAATTTCCGTGATTCGACATTCTCCCCTTGAATCGAACATATCCTCAGAGCACAACGCAATATTAGAGGTCAGTCGACCTCATATCAACCACGTGATACCCTAGAAACATCTAAGAGTTACGGAGCAGGGTGCAAAATAAGGCAAAATCACAGCCGGCCATTCCGCTAATGTAAAATAAATGAGTCACCCAAAGCACATTTGACCACGAGTTGTTCTCCGAAATATTATTTTATTTTCAGTTCGGTACGAATACAGTAGCAGACTTCCAGGAACATTGGTACCTGTAAGTTGTTAACTCTGTAAGTTGAATTCATATAATTTTCGTGTTCTATACAATGCCACCTTCAATTTGATATATAATTTATGTATATTTAATTTGAATTTTGGGAATATCATTTCAAATTAAACAAATTTTCCCAACTTAACCCTTTGAACACTAGAGGTCACTTTTCCGGTCAGCAACATAATACGTCATAACGTCATTAAATAGGATGGCTGTTTAGTAAATGTGTGGGGTAGACCAATCAATACAGATTATCATGATAATGTGCATGTCCTGTGATTTGTATCAGATTCGAGGTGGTGTCCAGAATGGGATCTCAACGAGTCGTCTTTGCCGGCGAGTTGTGATCCCAGTTTTGGACACCACCGAGAATCTGATACAAATCGCAGGACATGCACATTATCATGATAATTCATTTATCTAACAATTCTGTCACAAAAACAGATTAATTCTTAATCCTTTACCCAACGTAACGGCCAAAACCAGCCAATGCTATTCTCAAAAATCGCCAATTAATTTTCATTATTTTTTCATTTTTTGTCTCAAAAACATAGGTTATGATCCCTCGTTGGAACGGGCTCGTCGAGCTCGTTCCAATGAGTGGTCATAACGTATGTTTTTGAGACAAAAAAAAAAAAAAATTAAAAAAATGAGTTATTCAAGAATTTTTGTTGCAAGTGTCGTCTGCTTTTCATGTTAGGCAAAGGGTTAAATTACTTTTAAACATTTTTGGGACATAATGTTCGGTCTATCACTGAAACGCACCTAGAATGAATCCATGCGCCTGTTATAACAGCCCGTAGCGCTACCGGAAACGAGTCGTCTATGTGATACGGAATCAGAATGAGTCATCTGTATGATACGGAAACGGAACACATTATGTGATTCGTACCTTTTCTCGTGGTTTTCAGGCTAAAATCTATATGATTGTTAGATAAATATTTTCAACATGTAGCCCCAAGGATGAACATTGAAAATATTGATGGGCCTACCCCAAATAATGAATATGGACTCTTCTAACTGGTGTCATTGAACTGACATGGAAGATACCACTAGAGTTTAAAGGGTTAAACAAAATGATAATTTGTCACTTTTTACTTTCTATACGCATTAATGAACAATGTTTTGCAGTTTTGAACACCAACATATTTAAAAATTATATTTTTTTGTTATTTGACGGCTTGGAAAATAACATGTCACCTATTTTCACGCTAAATTTCCCATTACTTATATACCACCTATATGGTCCATTTTGCGTTTCGATTTCGGAAAGATTATGTTTGTTCACGTGAAGGCCTGCTGATTGTTCAAATACGGTATCACTCGTGAGTTGAAAATATGACAATATGGAGCAATGGAGTTTCCCGTGAACAAAACGAAAACAATTTGAAAACTTCGGTCAAACATGAAAATGCTGCCATCTCCGACTTGTCAGATGCCCTGTCTTTGTTCTTGGATATCCGAAGCAACTTCAGTCATAGATAGTTTTTATATAACTTGCCTACGATTCCTGCTATCACCAAAATGTAGTAGTAGACTTTCAGGCGCCAGCGATACCGCATTCTACCACTTTAGTTGGCGATAAATCGATTGCTATGCAACACAAGCTTCATTTTGATGTATACGATGCAAGGGAAATTGGTTCAACGTTTAACCAAAAAGTAGTTTCGCGGTGCAGCACACACTTTTTGATTAAACCACAAAATACTACAGTGATGAAGCATTGTATTAATTTAACCCTTTGAACTCTGATAGTGTCGTCCAAGTCAGTTCAATGACAGAAATTGGAAGAATCTGTATTCATTACCCGGGGTAGACCATTCAATATTATCAACGTGCAGTCCGAAGGCTGCACGTTGAAAATATTGATTGGTTACCCAACACATTCACTGAGCAGTCATATAATACTTGATGCATTTATAACATATCATGTTCCGTGACCGGAAAAGCGTCCTTCGTGGTTCAAATAGTTAAGATTTAATGTTGAACCGGAATGTAGTTTAACAGCGAACAATTTATTGATTCCGTGCTGAACTATTTTGGCTATACATTTAACGATTTTATTCTAAAGTGACCGACCGGATTATTTCAAGGTTCATTTATAATGTGATTTACATCCACCCTGGTATCGGTTGGACTGGGTCACAGTTCAACGGCAAACATAAGGTTTGTGCAGTTCAACGTCGAACCATATAGGTTTGTGCAATTAAACGTCGAACCATAAGTTTGTGCCCTTCAACATCGAACTTTCAGATGTGTGCAGTTCAATGCCGAACCATATAGGATTGTGCAGTTCAAAGTCGAACCATATAGGTGTTTGCAGTCCAACGTTGAACAATAAAATGGTTGAACGCTGACTATTTGTTTACGTGATTCAACGTTGAACTCTGAAATGGCTTGACGTTGACTATTTTTCTGATAGTATCTATGTCTGTGTTATTTAGAGATTAGTCGAGTTTCATAATCAAGAAGGTTTGCCTAAAATATTTTAGCGTTACGTGAATAAAAATCTAGTATGAGCTGAAATATTTCTCCCAGAATTCGCCAGGGCTGGCTCGTCCTATGTGCCAGGGTGACCCACGGCTCATCATGGGACCCACAGGGTCAAAGGGGGGGCGAGCTAGAGAGAGAGAGAGAGAGAGAGAGAGAGAGAGAGAGAGAGAGAGAGAGAGAGAGATGCCCGTGTGTATTTGTAGGAATTTTAATTTGTGTATCGTAAATCGGCAACTGGGATCTCTTTGTGTATACAACTTGCATATGGTCCGCTGTCAGGTTCCGCGGACCGCTCTCTGGTCCACAAATTGAAGTTATACAAAACCGAAATCGAATCGCTAATTTCCCTAGCCCCCTTGTAATTCCTCTGTGCATCGACTCTCCCAGTCGGGGATTTTTCTCCTTTTCATATGCAATTTTCCACCACCAGGCAGAATGTTTCGGCCTGGTGCTTCTTGAGGCTCCCTAATGCATTATGGCTAAGGGTCCCCATCTCCACCCTGGCTCTACTGCAATTCGCGTATTCAGTTAGTAATATAAATCGAATCGTTGTTGAAAGCTTAGTTTGTAGAGCAGGATGTCTAATTATTGGCTATTTATATAATTATTCGATCATCGAACTTCTTCTACATATTCAAATTTAGAGCCCTGAGTTGGAGGGGGTAAGAGAACCACCTACATCCACTATCGCCAAATCCCTGTTTTTATGTTGGTGATTGATTATTTTCCCCTTGGGAGAACATTTGCGCATAACGCGTTGAAAGGATTATCATTAATAAATCGCTCAAAGGGTTTCCGCTCAATAGAATTCGGACACGGTTGCTTGAAAATGTCCCCGAGACATTGACTTGTGAATTAGGAATAACAACAGCAACCTGCGAACACGAATTGATTCTAAAATCGGAGAAACGTTTCAGGAGAATCTGTTTCAAGCACGTGGGATGTTTAAACTGATAATAGGCATACACAACCACACAAAGTAGATCTTCTGTTTCTCCGGCCATTTATTTGTCAAATTGCATGTGGGTGGGCGTTTTTTTATTTTATTTTTTATTTTTGTAATTATTTCTTTGCCATCAAAAGTTCATGTTCTTTGTTTATTTTATTTTTTCGGCCTCATAATATATAGCTAAAGCACCGCAAAGCCTTGTTGCAATCAAGTAACAAATTTATCAGTTTTATTAACTTGAATAAAATATCAGACATAAACCATTTAATTTTTTATTTTTTTAAGTTTGGTTATAAAAAGAGAGCATGTGGGAGCCAAAAGGACCGCGCGGAAGGTCCTGAGAAACAGATTTTTTACTTTTTTAGGCCTAATGGTCTAATCTTCACGAGACATTCCACGCATCTTCAGTACGACATATAAAATTATACTGTTCGCACCGGCCATCCAGGTGTTATGATAGGGCACTGCGAAGCTTTGAGATTCGATTCGATTCGATTTCGAATCTTGAGTTGATATTCGATTCGATTTGAATTCGGCTGCCCGATTCGTTTCCTTTCGAATCTTTACACGAGAATATATAGAGAGTAATTCGTTTCTTTTCGAATCTTTACACGAGAATATAATAGCTTGACTGGACTGGTTACGTGACATAATTCGTGAGAGGTGAGGGACGCTGTACAAACACGAGTGCGCGAATGCGCACGAGTGTTTTACAATATAGTCCCTCGCCTCGAATGAATTATTTCAAGTAATCAGTCCAGTCAAGCGATTACTCTGTTTATTACTTTTCATTATTAACTATAATTATATTATTTCACCCTTCACCTAACGTAACGTCAAAACCAGTCAGCGCTATTCTCATTAATTTTCATTATTTTTTCATATTTTGTCTCTAAAACATAGGTTATGACCCCTCATTGGAACGAGCTCGTCGAGCTCGTTCCAATGAGGCGTCATAACTTTTGTTTTTGAGACAAAAAATGAAAATAATAGTTATTCAAGAATTTGTTTTTGCAAGTGTCGTCTGCATTTCATGCTAGGTATAGGGTTAAAAAACAAAAAAAATAATGAAGTCCCCATTACACCCAGGGCAAGGCGTCTTCGTTTGCGCGCACGGACACGTGACCCAATTTGTTGATTGCATAATTCACTTGTGAAATTATCGTTTATAATCAAACCCGGAAATCCCAGTAAATCACACTTTGGGAAGTAATAAAACTTGGTATTAGTCATTGTCGTGATCTCACAAAATGTATAGTTCAGATAGAATCTGTTCGTAAATAATGCTGAAAATAAAGACAGAGTGTAATTTCATCTGTGTTAACATAAACAGCGTTTGACCCATGCCACCTCTAATGCGAATTCCAGTCTCACTAATCTCTATCACTGCTGAAAACAAAGGTAAAGTTTACAAACAGTGCTGACGATGAGCTTTTGCTAGCGTCTGGTCCTGTGGAGTGCTAAGTGCTGGTAAGTCTCGCACCTGTTCCTGGGTAACATTCTAACTACATTACCAAGGCATGCCTTCCAGGAACGCCTGCCTTGATGATGTGGCTGTTATATTTTATCAGTCGGGACTTGTGCCGTCACAGTCGGAACAATCAGGTTTACAGTTTCCCCTCCCCTTATCGTTCATCTTCGAGACGCCCAGAATTCGATTCGAGATTCGACTCGATTTCCAATAAATAATGGCCCTTTTTGTTGAGGAAAATACAATTTTTGTCCGTACAAGTCTGTAAATCAGCTGATAGCCTAACTTTATATTCCGAGGCTATTTTGCGATATTTCTATCACCAACACTTATAAACTTTCACGCCGTGTTTAACGCTGTATGGACTGAAGCAAGGTGAAAAAGGTTCGTTATCAATGAAGGGAAGGGCTTGAAATATCGATCAGTGGGTTCCTAGTTAGGGTTGAATTGTAAAACGTTTTTGGAGTACATATCCGGAGCATCCTAGAGTATACCCACCCCCCCCCCCCCCCCCCGCCCGTGGATGATTCTGTAAAGATTCAGCTACGCCTGGTCCATGCAGGACGTGAAGTCCATAAATTTGGTTGATGTATACATCCGCGTTTTTCACGGCCTCAACTCCTTGCATTTTTGCTAGTGGAGATTTCTTCCCATGACAGGATTACCACTGAAGTCAATATAATTCAATCAAATTCTGTAATTTGAATGGATTTTTTCACGATTTATTCCTTGAGTTAACTTTAGACGAATTTTTCATCAGGTCAAGTCATGACTGCTCCAGAGCAGCCATGACTAGATTTGATGAAAAGTATCTCTATATATACTCAGCGGGTTAAAAAAACATTCATTTCAAGTCGAATGGAATTTTGACAAGAGTTCATAGGGGCGCCGGAGTGCTGTGGTAGAGGGGAGCATTTGTCCTCATCCCTGCTCTGTGCCAAGGCACAGAGCAGGGATGAGGACACATGAGATCACAGGTGCCCTTTCCTGTCGGGATGAACCTTATCCGAACTTTCTCTTAGGAACGTTTTATACTTCAAAAATGCCACAGAGCGTCTTTTACCGGGTCTTAAATTGTACCCAAGATGTTCCGCTGTATTTCAATAAAACCATATCATGCCTTCCTCCCCCAGTTGGAATGAGCTCGGCCAGCTCGTTGCCGTGACGTGGTCTCCTAATATGTTTTTTTTTTTAATTTTTGGAACAATTGAAAAAAAGCACTAAAGTAATAAATTTTGAGTTAAAGGGTTAAAATTGTAAGCTCTTTTTTTCAAATTAGCGGCTTTCAGAGAAAATGTTGGTATTCGATCGACGCGTAATTTCCCGGAAGGACAACAAAAGTTCGATAGGCACGGTGATGTAAACGCTCGAATCGCATCCGGGTGGAAGGGACGGACTGCAAATATTGACATCTGTCTGAAAGAGCATGTCACACTGGTTATCATGTACGAGTTCATGAAGATATGGGACCAATACTATAAAACTTTTATAATTATATTTTCTAGAATTGTATTTTCTAGTTACGACTTTAAATGAGTTGAAATGAACCATCAGCATTTTCAATGAAAGTGTCAATGACACTGTAGCTTAACTTGTGTGTTGTGTTTGGTGAAAAGGATAACGTTCAATGTTTATGAAAGGATTATGAAATAAGACAAGGATTGTGATAATTGGGAATATGTTCATTTCTGTTCCCTGTATGCTATGTTTTTGATAAAAAATTATATGAGGTGTACACTGTACTAAAGAGCTGAGGGGTGGGTTAATATGACCTCACAGTTAATGTATGTGGCCCTCACAATTAACGTATATCAACGAAAGTTACCAAGTCACAGTGAAATTATTCCAAAACGAGTCATCCTTTCAAAAGGATTTTCGGGCTTCGGGTCCCTGTAGCCGTCGGTTTCCCAACTGCGTCCAAAGGGGACGTTCTCATCTAGACATTATATGAAGTCAACCTACCAAGTTACAATGAAATCCCTTCATAAATATGACCTGTAGACTGTTTTAAAGGTTTTCGGGCTTTGGGCGCGGGCAGCCATCATGATTGAATGATCGCATCCAAAGGGGACATTCACATCTGGGCATCATCTGAAGTGATCCTACGAAGTTACAATGAAATCCCTTCATAAATATGACCTGTAGACTGTGCTCAAGGTGTTCGGGCCCCTGAAGCCGTCACATGTGACCAATCACGGCCAAAATGGGATGTCATCATCTAGGTATTATATGGAGTCAAACTAACAGGTTGCAATGAAATCCTTCCATAGATATGACCTATAGACTATGCTAAAGGTTTTGGGGTTTTGGGCTCGGGCAGCCATCAAGGCTGAATGATCGCGACCAAAAGGGGACGTGCTCATCTAGATATTATTTGGAGTCATCCTACCAAGGTACAATGAAATCCGTTCATAAATATCACCTGCAGACAGTGGTTTTCGGGCTTCAGGCCCCTATAGCCGTCACAGTTGCCTAATGGTGTCCAAAAGGGGCCGTTCTCATCTAGACATTATATGAAGTGAACCTACCAAGTTACAATGAAATCCCTCCATAAATATGAACTGAAGACTGTGCTAAAGGTTTTCGGGCTTTGGGCTCGGGCAGCCATCATGGTTGAATGATCGCAAGCAAAAGGGGACATTCTCATCTGGGCATCATCTGGAGTGATCCTACAAAGTTACAATGAAACCCCTTCATAAATATGACCTGTAGACAATGCTCAAGATTTTCGGGCTTCGGGCACCTGTAGCCATCACAGTTGACCAATCACGACCAAAAGGGGATGTCATCATCTAGACATTATATGGAGTCAACCTAACAAGTTACAATGACATCCTTCCATAAATACGACCTATAGACTATGCTATAGGTTTTTTGGGGGCTCGGGCAGCCATAAAGGCTGAATGATCGCGACCAAAAGGGGACGTTCTCATCTAGACATTATTTGGAGGCATCCTACCAAGCTATAATGAATGAAATCCCTTCATAATTATGACCTGTAGACTGTTCTAAAAGTTTTCGGGCTTCGAGCCCCTGTAGCTGTCACAGTTGCCCAATCGTGCCCAAAAGGGGACGTTCTCATCTAGACATTATATAAAGTCAAACATACCAAGTTACAATGAAATCCCTTCATAAATATGACCTGTAGACTGTGCTAAAAGTATTCGAGCTCGGGCAGCCATAATGGTTGAATGATCGCAAGCAAAAGGGGACATTCTCATATGGGCATCATCTGGAGTGATCTTACGAAGTTACAATGAATTCCCTGTAGACTGTGCTCAAGATTTTCGGGCTTCGGGCATCTGTAGCCATCACAGTTGACCAATCACGACCAAAAGGGGATGTCATCATCTAGACATTATATGGAGTCAACCTAACAAGTTACAATAAAATCCCTCCATAAATACGACCTATAAACTATGCTAAAGGCCTTTGGGCTCTGGCAGCCATAAAAGCTGAATGATCGCGACCAAAAGGGGATGTTCTCATCTAGACATTATTTGGAGTCATCCCACCAAGCTACAATGAAATCCCTTCATAATTATGACCTGTAGACTGTTCTAGAGGTTTTCGGGCTTCGGACCCCTGTAGCCGTCACAGTTGCCCAATCGTGTCCAAAAGGGGACGTACTCATCTAGACATTATATGAAGTCAACCTACCAAGTTACAATGAAATCACTTCATAAATATGACCTGTAGACTGTGCTAAAGGTTTCCGGGCTTCGGGGAGCCATCATGGTTCAATGATTGCAACCAAAGGGGACAATCTCATCTGGGCATCATCTGGAATGATCCTACGAAGTTACACTGAAATCCCTTTATAAATATGACCTGTATACTGTGCTCAAGGTTTTCGGGCTTCGGGCACCTGTAGCCATCACAGTTGACCAATCACGATCAAAAGGGGATGTCATCATCTAGGCATTATATGGAGTCAACCTAACAGGGTACAATGAAATCCTTCCATAAATATGACATTTTGCCTATGCTAAAGGTATTAGGCTCGGGCACCCATCAAGGCTGAATGATCGCAATCAAAATGGGACGTTCTCATCTAGACAGTCAACCTACCAAGTTACAATGAAATTCCTCAATAAATATGACCTGTAGGCTGTGCTAAAGGTTTTCGGGTTTTGGGCTCGGGTAGTCGTCACGTTTGGCAGATCACAAATGGGGAAATTCTCATCTAGAGATCATAAGGAGTCATCCTACCAAGTTACAATGAAATCCCTCCATATTGAACATGACCTGCAGACTGTGCTCAAAGTTTTTGGGTTTCGGGCTTGGGCAGCCATCACGGTTGATAGATCATGCCCAAAAGGGGACGTTCTCATCTAGGCATTATACAAAGGCATCCTACCAAGTTACAATGAAATCCCTTCATAAATACGACCTGTAGTCTGTGCTAATGGTTTTCGGCTCGGGCAGCCATACCGGTTGCCCGATCGCGACCAAAAGGGGACGTTCTCATCTAGACATGACCCCAAACCTGCATATGAAATTTCGTGACGATCAGACAAGAACTGCGGGGTGTAGCCCGTGCTACAAATGTGAACAGACTCACAGACTAACAGACTTCCCCACGCGTGATGGCAACAGCTTATCTTGACTATGTCAAGTTAAGCTAAAAATGTTTTAAATGCTGATGATTCATTTTGGTCATTTATATTAATGGGTAGGAAATACAATTCTAGAAAAATACAACTGTAAAAGTTTTATAGTATCAGTTAAGTTACAGACTCGAACAGATAAAAACTGTGTTGTTTTCAATAAAAGGAGGGGCATCACTCCAAGGTGTCCGTTCTTTTCAGAAAACTGGGAAAGTTATTTATTTATTTTTTATTTATTTATTGTTTAACGACACTTTCGACAGCGAGGGTCACCTCGTTTCGGGCCGTTTTATGGGTGCAGGAAGCCGGGGTACCCGGAAAGAACCACTAAGCAACGGAGAGCAATTTAAGACTCCATCAACGTACTAACTCCACTACAACGTCTCCGCTGAAATATGAGTTCACCGATGTTTGGGGTGAAGGCTGACATTTTTCGTCATTGGAAGAGATTTACCGAAAAGATAGCGCCTCTTAGTTTCCTAAAGCTGTCAGTAAAGGTAGGACTAAGAGTGTGGAGATTTCATATAAAGATTGAAATTTCGAAATGTTAGCGAATTTTTATCATCGATGTGAGCATCATTTCACAAACGTTTGACGGTTTCCTGTAGATATTTATTTATTTATTGGTATTTAAGGTCACATATTTCTGCACAATGGCTAACCATGACCATGACAGTTTTACGGTTGGGGGAAGCCGGAGTACCCGGGGAGAACCACCGAGCAACTGTCAGCTCCCCAACATACCAACTCCACACAAGCAGGGTTAGCATTGGCTGAAGACAGGTGCACCATCGACGTGCAGTACGCCTTAGTACACAACGTCACCGTGCCCCCACGTGGGCAATGGGGGCGAAGTGTCTTGCCCAAGGACACAACGCCGTTGCCGCAGGTGGAATTCGAACCGAGGACCCCTCGTCTTGTAGCCTGCACCTCTACCAACTGAGCCACCGCGCCCCGGTTTCCTGTAGGGTAATATAAAAATACAGAATCTGGCTTTTAACAATTTTCCTCAATATGTTTGAACGTTTGGCTATTATTCTCTGTCAAAGCACATCGAAAAATACGGCAGCGGTCTTTTTCACCATCTTTTGATGTTCTGTAACTTTTTTCTATTCATGATATCAACAGTGTGTACATCGTGGCATATAATAAAGACACTGTCTTTTCCTTTAACCCTTTACCTAACGAATCGCTCGCATTTATTTATTGGTGTTTTAAGGTCACATATTTATGCACAATGGCTAATCATGACCGTGACAGTTTTACGGTTGGGGGAAGCCGGAGTGCCCGGTGAGAACCACCGAGCAACGACGAGCAACTGTCAGCTCTCCAACATCGTAACTCCGCACTGCAGCACAGGCAGGGTTAGATTGGTTGAAGACATGCGCACCATCGACGTGCAGTACGCCTTAGTACACGGCGTCATCGTGCGCCCATGCGGACAATCGGGGTTAAGTGCCTTGCCCAAGGACACAACGCGGGAGTCCGAATCGATCGCTCAGACGGTCACCCATCCGAGGACTAACCGGGCTCGACATTGCTTAACTTCGGCGATCCGCATAATATACAAATTGAGCAGTTGAAAAAATTAAATTTTCTAAAATAGTTCAACAAAACCATATCATGTGGCCCCTCATTGGAACGAGCTCAATGAGCTCGTTCCAATGAGGGGTTACATGATATGGTTTTGTTGAAGTTTTTTGAAAAATTAAAAGAAATTATTTTTAAAATAATAAATTTTGATATCGTCTGCGTTGGGTAAAGGATTAATATAAAAGTCTAAGAGGTGAGATTTGCTAATTTTTGTCCCCGGTAAGCATAAAAACTTGCAAAGTCTGTAAATGCACATTCGCTAAAGGGTATCACGGAACTAAATATTTTCCCATAGGCGGCCATTATAACGTTCAGGCAAAACAAAATATGATCGCATCACTTTAATTTTGGCATTCAAATATCTTTGTCAAGCATAGCCCTTCAGACAACTTTTTCTGACTCCAAAACAGGGGGTCATGCAACAAATAAGAGAGAAAAATTAACAGCAAGGGAACCACGGGTCACGTGCACATATTTTTCAGGGAATTCCCTACAAAAACACACGAAATGTAAATTGTATTTTTTAGGCCCAACCAAAAGTCATCAAATCACCCGCTTTTTTATGTGGAATGTTCATCAATAATGCAAGATGTCAATAGAATGCTTCAAACATTTATTGAAATACTTTGTTTTCCCAAGGCTGTTTATTTTTAGAGATTGCATCACTTCCGAGCAACATTTCAAGGCGGGTATTCCTAATTCAAATATTTAGTTCAGTGATACCAAATAAGGACCGAAAGAAGACGCCAACTTAGTGTTGGTAGATGTGAAACTGATAGCTATTCTTATGTTCCGCTGAACAATTTCGCACTATTGCACAGGAGTGAAATACAAAACATACGGCATATGTTGAAACTAATGCCATGTAAATTGGAGATATATTTTTAGTATCAGATATATTTTAACATAAGGCTATTTCTTAGACAAGAGCATTTGAAGTTTTGGTTCTAAAGTTGGATTCTGAAGCATAGGGGAAAATTACCAGATGAATTATGGGAAACAGTGGCTTCGAAAAATCGACTTTTTTAAAATGTCATTTTTACTCGGGTTTGTTACCAGGCACGTAATTAAAAAAATGAGAGGGAAACATGGAATTTTTTCTTCACATATTAGAAACAGGGGGTTATATACTCCAGAGTTAGGTGAGTGGAGATAGCAGGAAAATTCTGCTTTTGAGGCTGCTGGGTGGCTGAAAATGACTGGTATGGGCATTTGTTCATGCAATTTTGCAGGTTGAAATCTTGCCTTTGACAATAAATTATTTCATCCACATTCAGATTATTTATTTCTACTTAGTCAGATAGTATTATGTGTTTTTAATGGATATGGGAAATGTAATACATGTTATGGGTTCGATAACGAAGTTACAGAATATTTGCCTTTGAAGAGAGTGTACGTCATGTCATTTTTGGAAATGCCTGGAAAACTGTGTAGCGGAACCTTAATGACAGAATAAGAAGTGGTTGTTTCTAACTAGATTGCCACAAAAAGCCACGTTTCCTTTTGTAACTTTTAATAAACAAAAGGGGGCGCGGTGGCTCAGTTGGTAGAGGTGCAGGCTGCAAACCGAGAGGTCCTCGGTTCGAATCCCACCTGCGGCAACCGCGTTGTGTCCTTGGGCAAGACACTTCACCCCCATTGCCCACGTGGGGGCACGTTGGCGCTGTGTACTAAGGCGTACTGCACGTCGATGGTGCACCTGTCTTCAACCAATGCTAACCCTACTTGTGTGGAGTTGGTTTGTTGGGGAGCTGACAGTTGCACGCCGTTGCTCGGTGGTTCTCTCCGGGTACTCCGGCTTCTTCCACCCGTAAAACTGTCACGGTCATGGTTAGCCATTGTGCAGAAATATGTGACCTTAAACACCAATAAATAAATAAATAATAATAAATGAACAAAAATAACAGACAGCTCTCGGAGCTATCTGTTGTTTTCGTTTATTAAAAATAACAAAAGGAAACTTTGCCTCATGTTTTTTACTGACGGCAAAGGTGTTTTCCCTACAGTTACTTGCTTTTTAACTGGACCTTCCTAGCTCGTCTAATCATTTCAAGAATCAAAACTTTATCGAAAGTCGATTTTCTTGACGATACGAGTTTGGAATGAATTTCCGTCTTGGAAAATGTCGGCTGTAGAAATGCCCGCGCACCCATGATCCGAGTGATGACGTATCTTACAATGCATTGTATGCATTTCTTTGGTTATTTATTTATTTGGGTTTAGCGACACATTAACAACAAATGTCATATCGTGTCGGTGACAGTTTCAAAGGTGGAGGAAGCCGGAGTAACCACCGAGCAACGACGAGCAGCTGCCAGCTCTCCAACATCGTAAATCCGCACTGCAGCACAGGCAGGGTTAGATCGGTTGAAGACATGCGCACTATCGACGTACAGTACGCCTTAGAACACGGCGTCATCGTCCCCCATTTGGACAATCGGGGTGAAGTGCCTTACCCAAGTACACAGCTCGGGAGTCCGAATCAATCGCTCAGACGGTCACCCATCCGAGGACTCACCGGGCTCGACGTTGCTCCACTTCGGTGATCTGACGAGAACCGGTTACCGTAACGCCACCGCATCCCCGCATTTCTTTAGTCGATCGATTCACGAGATTGGAAGTTGAATAACAAGCATATTTACCATAAAGCCACCACAGTTCAATTCTCCATCATTATAATTCCTGGGGGTATCAAAACCAAATCGCCACATCGAAGATCTCATAGGTGGCTCCACCATCTTAGCATGACACCAAACGAGGGGCATCAATGAGCTGAATATTATGGTGAAAAAGGCAAATGCTTCTCCCATCGCCATTTTCTAACCAGGCAACACAGCAGATCCTTTCTCTAGTCCCATTAGAATTTTAGTTTATCCTAGTGACTTTTTCATTATCAAAATGAAAGCGTCGTTCAGCTCATTCTTCAGTAAACATATCCGTCGTTTTTGAAAGTCCTGAAGCTATCAACTGTCGTCTGTGTTCTGACGATAGTTGGGGGCATTCTATTAATGATGTTATGGTTAGTTAATTCAAAGGTGGACAATATAGACGTGCATGGGTGAAGATGGCCATAGGCACAAAATTAAAACAATTTGCAGGTCTAATGACTGTTTTCAGATCTTAAAACTGCATTAATGAGGAGACGAAATGTAATCAGCAGGCCTGTGCGCGAAAATATTCCGAAACCTTTACGATTTCGAAGAAAAATGGGTAACACGCAATAAAATGCCGTATAATGTCGACGATAAATTTGTTTGTGTATGTGTTTGTTCGCACAGACTGTCCACCAAATCACTAGATATGGGCAATATACCGAAAAACCGAACTGATACTGATAACATGGGGATACCGAAAAACCGAACCGAACCAATCATTGAATACCGAAACCGTCTGAATTTTCAAATTTTCGTTCATTCGCTATTTATAATGCCTTCTTGATGTTGATAGCAGTTGCAAGGATGATTTTCATGAAAGAAGGGCCTGGGCAATTGTCCTGAATTCCCACTAGACTGCAAAATATACATGTCCAGTTTCTTAGCAGTGATTTCAAGCCAGATCTTGGCTGCCTTAACACGCAGCCAAGACTTGACTAGAAATCATAGCCCAGGTGGTAAGTCTATTGTCAACAGGACCTCCTAAAATGGCATGCCGAGGGCACGTGCTCTGAGTTAACTAAAGCCTGCAACAGGCCTTTAAAGGTTAAAATTTGTTTAGAACAAGTCACAAAATTACTGTTATGATTTGTGTTGGCAAAAAAATTCCAGTGTTGAACTCATTGGCATTTGTAGCACTGTGGTAGAATGATCCAAGAACAACTTGTTCTGAATTTTCCTAATGTGAATTCCCCTTTGGTACTATCAGACTAGTATCAGTCAATCTCAGTCATGTCAGATACCGATTACCGTACCGTTACCACCACCCTTAAAAACCCAAAACCGATACCGAACTCAAAATTCCAATACCGCCCATCTCTACAAATTATTAACAATTTCCCATGTCTACTCGGCTAGGCCTAGAAGGTGTCACCTGGAGGGGGGGGGGGGAGGAGGGGGCGCAAGCTTGAGACCTAAAATGGAGAATGGGATGAAAGGGGAGCAAACGTGCAACTGCTTCTAGACATCTCGTTATCTCAACTGATTTGCAATGGATTACCTGAACGTTTTTAGAGGTACAGCAGTTAGTTAACCCACAGCCAAAACTCGGCCACCGCTATTCTCAAAAATCGCCGATTAATTTTCATTATTTTTTCATTTTTTGTCTCAAAAACATAGGTTATGACCCCTCATTGGAACGAACTCGTCGAGTTCGTTCCAATGAGAGGTCATAACCTATGTTTTTGAGACAAAAAAATGAAAAAAAATAGTTATTCAAGAATGTTTTTTGCAAGTGCCCCGTCTGTTTTTCATGTTAGGTAAGGGGTTAACACACTACACTTAAATAACTGTAGTTTTTGTGAACGATCAGAGTGTATACCATTAAGTGGGACAAATATTTTCACTTCACTGGTTGAACGAGGCTTTTTCCTTCGCCGACTGCATCAGGTCTTCACTGTGATATAGTGTTTTTTGGGCGTTAAAAATGTTCAACCAAAATTTTAAATCAATTCATTTGAAATAACCCCCCGCTTCACAGTACAGAATGGCTGATTAACTCGAGAGAAATTTACATAGTGGACGCGATGCAAGTGTTACATTAAAGTAATAATAAGCGATGTTTCGTCTCAATTTGAAATTTCAGCCTACAGACGGACAGATGCCTCTCATTCAAACCGTGCCTTTGAACAAAGACAAGAAATTAAACTAAGCTCAACGCCCAAGTGAAACAGACAACCAAGGTCTCGTACGTTGACGCAACGCTCTTCGCTGGTGAAGAGGGAAGATAAGCTCAAACTTTTTCGATAGACAAATAAAATATTTCGACAGAGTTCATTTCGGGAAACCAAATTTCTGCCGTTTTAGCGTCCCAAATGTGAGGCCATAGCAACATCGGACTGAACTGTTATGGGCTGGAGGTACTTAGTCTCTAGTTCCTTCTAGACGCCATAACTGATAGGATCTAAATTTGGAGGTCTCGGTTGAAGGGCGTACTTTCACACACGTCTGAAGGTGCTCACTTTTGATATTTTTCCCGAAGGCTGTTGTGGTAGGAGGAATAGAGCAAAGTTTAGACAGTGGCAACAATTCATAAGAGAGAAGTCCCTTAACATCTAAATTGCGAGAGCTTGATAGCAGTCCGATTATCTCTGTAGTATATGAGGTTCGTATCAAAAACTTGAATATCACCAACCTTGACAAGATTTTCTTGACACAGCCATGGTTTGGACCGGCATTGGAATAGGGTCGTAAAATGCCCCAGGAAGGTTCTGTTCGAACTTGATCACCAGTACAGAGCCTAACTCTAAGACCTTGTCCACGTTGATAGACCTAGGACTTACCTTTCCGGTTACGATATTAACAATGGTTTCGGGGTGCTATGATACCCATCTCAAGTTTGGAGCGGAGACCATTGCGGTCAACAGCTATTTGCTCTCCTCTTTGTGGAAAATGTGTGTTCTTTCTGTATTCTTGTCACCACGTATCTCTAATATACTATGAGCTAAGGATCCACGGGCACGCAAACTTAGAGCCCAAACCTAAAGTGTTCTGATTTGGGAACAATGTCTATCATACCCGACTTACCGTGGCCATATCTCATAAATGTAGTCTCTTTGTCACGCCATAATCCATTCCAAAGGCCCGGAATGTATAATGACATGAGCCAAAACTTTAGACTCAAGATTCTCCACTTGGCGGAGGTTGTACGGGCCATACCTCGCGTAATTGGTATGAGTGGAGGCAAACATATATGGCGACAGTCATCGCACAGCATGAACGTGAAGGGGACAGTCAGCTTCCCGTTCAGCACGAACATACATCATGAGGAAAACCGGTTTCAGAAAAGCATCCACCCCATTTTCGTTGTCCGACTTTCCTCTCTTAAATCTTCCAATAGAGAGAAAAGATCATACAGGCATTCAAACTGGCCCAAAAATGCATAACTCTCATGTTCATTGGAGATTATTTTCAGTTAGAATTTTTTGCATCCCTCCAAACACCGATTGCAGCACATCAGGCAAACCTGATTCAACCATCAGCTTTCCTACGGCACCGATGAAGCCCATAATCCGGATGGATGGAAAGCCGTTCAGGGACGTCCACAATACCTTTTTTGTACAGCTGTTGATCAGCGGTGAACACTGTAAAGCTCTGTCCTGCCTTTTTCACAGCAGTGCCAATAGTGTCGGGATCGCCGGTGTCATGTCGATCATTGGGAGATAATCTGCTCTAGTGCAACATTCAGGAAACGTTCCAGACTCACGAGATATACAGTACGTGGAGAGTGGATTGTAACTAAATCACCCGCGAAGTGGAGTTATCACCCAAGCTATAACTTTCAAATTTTGTAGATATCGACAAAAAAAAAACACAAGCAATGTTTCAGACAATGGACCTCCGGGTTCAACCCGGAGGTCCATTGGCTGAAACTTTGCAAGTGCTGGTTATGCTTTGCAACAAATTTCCAATTATTGCTCGGGTGGAATCTCCACTCTGCAGGTGATTTAGTGATAATACACTCTCCACGTACTGTACGAGTGTTATACTCGTTAAATTCTAGACAACTTTCCTTTGGCAGAACATCACTGAAGAATGCAAAATCGGTTTCTATGGCCCTTCGAATTGACAGTGCTGAATGACAAAGAATTTGGAGCTTAGGGATGCATCCTTGTGCGCGAGAAATAGGCATATTCGGGCATTTCGCTCAGTAATAAGGAACAACATCCAACTTATAGTCAATAGTCTCTGACATTTCAGACTTTTTTAAGTCGCGGGCGCCGACTGTATTACAACTGGGCCGTGTTATTTGTTTGAGTTAACAAAACAGCCATAGAATGGTTAATAAGTTTTCCATTCGGAAATGGAAATTATCTCTCCTACCTGTATTGGCCCACCATCAGAACTAGATATTGGTGTGAAGTCAACATTGCGAGAGTGCCGTATTTGCTGCTGATTTCTTGAAACACAACAGTTCATCATATGCACTTATGACATATGCACATATGCACTTAGTAAATGCCGATTGAATGTGAGAATTTTAGCACCTAGGCTTACTATGCGAACTGAAATTGGTTACCCCTTTTCTGCGTCAAATATATCAAATTGCTCAATGCTGTCAGGTGTCCAGTAAACCTTTTTCTGCATCAGGAGGTGTCTCTCCATCAGAAACCATCAAAACAAACTTTGAGGTTGGGCGGAAAGATGGCATTTGGCGGCCGGACTAACAAACGATTAAAATATTTTTTTTGGTAAAAATATAGACACGATTAATACCGACTGGGGTAGCGTTGAGTCTCCACTAATCTTCACTTACCATGTAATTACAAGTTATTGTCCAGCAATTTCGATTTTGCTAAGTGCAGTTTCAAGTACATAACTTGTGGTGACAATTTAATAACTTGTAATTAATGTTATTAAATTGTAATTACAATTCAGGTAACTTGTAATTCGATTTAATAACTTGTAATTACAATTTCGCTAACTTGAAATTCAATTTAATAATTTGTAATTACAATTGAGCTAACTTGTAATTCAATTTAATAACTTGTAATTACAATTTAGCTAACCTGAAATTCAATTTAATAATTTTTAATTACAATTTAGCTAACTTGTAATTCAATTTAGTAACTTGTAATTACAATTTAGCTAACATGTAATTCAATTTAATAACTTGTAATTACAATTTAGCTAACATGTAATTCAATTTAATAACTTGTAATTACAATTTAGCTAACACGTAATTCAATTTAATAACTTGTAATTAGCAAACTCGTAATTCAATTTAATAACTTGTAATTACAATTCAGCTAACATGTAATTCAATTTAATAACTTGTAATTAGCAAACTTGTTATTCAATTTAGTAACTTGTAATTACAATTTAGCTAACTTGTAATTCAATTTAATAACTTGTAATTACAATTTAGCTAAATTGTAATTCAATTTATAACTTATAATTACAATTTAGCTAACACGTAATTCAATTTAATAACTTGTAATTACAATTTAGCTAACTCGTAATTCAATTTAATAACTTGTAATTACAATTTAGCTAACTTGTAATTCAATTTAATAACTTGTAATTACAATTTAGCTAACTTGTAATTTAATTTAATAAATTAGCAGTTAGCTAACTTGTAATTCAATTTAATAACTTGTAATTACAATTTAGCTAACACGTAATTCAATTTAATTACTTGTAATTACAATTTAGCTAACTTGTAATTCAATTTAATAACTTGTAATTACAATTTAGCTAACTTGTAATTCAATTTAATAACCTGTAATTACAATTTAGCTAACATGTAATTCAATTTAATAACTTGTAATTAAAATTTATCCAACACATAATTCAATTTAATAACTTGTAATTACAGTTTAGCTAACATGTAATTCAATTTAATAACTTGTAATTAGCAAACTTGTAATTCAATTTAATAACTTGTAATTACAATTTAGCTAACACGTAATTCAATTTAATAACTTGTAATTGCAATTTAGCTAACATGTAATTCAATTTAATAACTTGTAATTAGCAAACTTGTAATTCAATTTAATAACTTGTAATTACAATTTAGCTAACACGTAATTCAATTTAATAACTTGTAATTGCAATTTAGCTAACATGTAATTCAATTTAATAACTTGTAATTAGCAAACTTGTAATTGAATTTAATAACTTGTAATTACAATTTAGCTAACACGTTATTCAATTTAATAACTTGTAATTACAATTTAGCTAAATGTAATCCAATTTAATAACTTGTAATTATAGTTTAGCTAACATGTAATTCAATTTAATAACTTTTAATTAGCAAACTTGTAATTCAATTTAATAACTTGTAATTACAGTTTAGCTAACTCGTAATTCAATTTAATAACTTGTAATTACAATTTAGCTAACATGTAATTCAATTTAATAACTTGTAATTACAATTTAGCTAACATGTAATTCAATTTAATAACTTGTAATTAGCAAACTTGTTATTCAATTTAGTAACTTGCAATTACAATTTAGCCAACTTGTAATTCGTTTTAATAACTTGTAATTACAATTTAGCTAAATTGTAATTCAATTTATAACTTATAATTACAATTTAGCTAACACGTAATTCAATTTAATAACTTGTAATTACAATTTAGCCAACATGTAAGTCAATGTAATAAATTACCAGTTAGCTAACTTGTAATTCAATTTAATAACTTGTAATTACAATTTAGCTAACACGTAATTCAATTTAATAACTTGTAATTACAATTTAGCTAACTCGTAATTCAATTTACTAACTTGTAGTTACAATTTAGCTAACTCGTAATTCAATTTACTAACTTGTAATTACAATTTAGCTAACATGTAATTCAATTTAATAACTTGTAATTAGCAAACTTGTAATTCAATTTAATAACTTGTAATTACAATTTAGCTAACACGTAATTCAATTTAATAACTTGTAATTACAATTTGGCTAACACGTAATTCAATTTAATAACTTGTAATTACAATTTAGCTAACATGTAATTCAATTTAATAACTAGTAATTACAGTTTAGCTAACATGTAAGTCAATTTAATAACTTGTAATTGCCAAACTTGTAATTCAATTTAATAACTTGTAATTACAATTTAGCTAACATGTAATTCAATTTAATAACTTGTAATTACAATTTAGCTAACATGTAATTGAATTTAATAACTTGTAATTAGCAAACTTGTAATTCAATTTAGTAACTTGTAATTACAAATTAGCTAACTTGTAATTCAATTTAATAACTTGTAATTACAATTTAGCTAAACATGTAACAATTGTAGTTGCTCTTGGTGTAGTAGTAGTTGTGGTAGTTGGTGCAATAAAGATTGGTGTAGAAGATATTTTGAATTTATTGTAACAGGTGTAGTTGTTCTTGGTGTAGTAATTGTGGTGGTTGGTACAATAAAGGTTGGTGTAGTAGATGCTGTAAATGGTATTGTAACAGGCGTAGTAGTTCTTGGTGTAGAATGATGTGGTGGCTGGGGTAATAAAGGTTGGTGTTGTAGATGTTGTAAATAGTATTGTAATAGTTGTAGTTGTTCTTGGTGTAGTAGTTGTGGTGGTTGGTGTAATAAAGGATGGTGTAGATGTTGTTTGGTGTGTGGTAGTTGTGGTGGTTGGTGTAATAAAGGATGGTGTAGATGTTGTTTGGTGTGTGGTAGTTGTGGTGGTTGGTGTAATAAAGGCTGGTGTAGATGTTGTTTGGGGTGTGGTAGTTGTTGTGGTTGGTGTAATAAAGGTTGGTGTAGTACATGTTGTAAACGGTATTGTAACTCCTGATTGATGTAGTGGTTTCTCTTGTAGTTGTTGGCGAACTAGTAGTAGTGTTGGCATAGACTTACAACACCAAAGACTACAATCACTACACCAACCATTACATCAACTACCACAACTACAACAAGAGCAACGCTAACGCGTGTGCTAATGCCCCCGAAGGCAGCCAAGTCATGCTCACATGTGGATAATCAGACATCTTCACTGCTGCTACACTGCAGAACAACACTACATTGCAGAACAACAGTAAGCAATGGCAAAGTGCCAATAAAATTATTATTACTTATATTTTGTTAATATATTTTGTAACAACAGACAACAGCTTCACTCCTGCTACATTGCAGAACAGCACTAAGGAGTCAGTGATAGAGAAAAAGTTATAAAAATAATTGCTTGAATGGTGCCATATTGAATAATAACTGAAAGAGGCAAAAATAGGAATAGTACATACCTTTGTTAAAAATTCTCAAACCAGTGAAAACGTAGAACTGGTCTTGCATCTTTTCCAAGTGAAAAAGGGGACATAACTGCATCAAAAATTGCAAAATTGCCGAGTCAAACCTCAAATTGAAACCGACCTGTACTTTGACATGAGTAATCAGCATATAAAATTTGAAACTCATCGGTTCAGCCAAACAATTTTAATTGGTAGGAAACCAAAAAATCATCAATTCTCAAAGTAAATAAGGAACATAACTCCTGTAAGATTTGTCAGACGAAACCCTAGGTACAAGGGCATCCATTCCCCCAAGCTGCCCTATCACCTTACCAAAGAACATTAAAATCCGCCAACTGATGTTCGAGTTATAATACAAAATGTTCGCACGGATGGACAGATGGAGAAAGTAAATAAGGGACATAACTCCTGTAAGATTTGTCGGACGAAACCCTACGTACAAGGGCATCCTTTCCCCCAAGTTGCCCTATCACCATACCAAAGAACATTAAAATCTGACAACTGATGTTCGAGTTAAAATACAAAATGTTCGTATGGACGGACGGAGACCTCCACTCTATACCCTTTGAAAAAAATTTTCGGGGGCATAACAACCGACACTATAACTGCAACACTGACCACTACGACACCAATGAACACATTTATTTACTGGTGTTTAAGGTCACATACTTTTGCACAATGGCTAATCATGATCGTGACAGTTTTCGGTGGAGAATGCTGGAGTACCCAGAGAGAACCAGTGAGCAACGACGAGCAGCTGCCAGCTCCCCAACATTGTAACCCTGCACTGCAGCACAGACAGGGTTAGACTAGTTGAAGACATGTGCACCATCGAAGTGCAGTACGCCTTAGCACACGGAGTCATTGTGCCCCCATGTGGGTTAAGTGCATTGCCCAAGGACACAGCACGGGAGTCCGAATCGATCGCTCGGACGGTAACCCATAACGGCCACATCTACAGCACCAACAAGTACTACTTTAACCACATCTACTAAGGCCGCTATAGTTACTACACCAAATGACCCCAATAAAGAGCTATGACCCCAATAAAGAGCTATGGCACTAACTACCACAAGAATGAGTGGTATTTGGAATGCTGCTACAATTGGCCTTGGGAACCTATTCTGTGAAAGCACAAATGGCTCACTGGCAAATTTCGAGGAAAGAAGACAAATTTTATTGTGATGTTTTCAAATCATATGAGAACATAGTGGCATAACTGACCACAATGATATTACACGAGTAACAAGCTATTAACTGAAAATAGAATATGTTTTCATTTTTGGAATTCATTTTAAAAATATTTTCACAATTCAGTGTAAGTATTTCCATTAGTTCTTTGAACCCTGCACTTTATGTAACATGTAACTAACTAATCCTGCACATTTGTACAGCCTTGGTCAGTGTATATTTTCATGTAGTGTTTGCTATGGTAGTTACCAATTTTTATAACCAGAAAGTGTGACTAACCCTGTGCATTGCACAGGGTTAGTCACATTTTCTGGTTATAAAAAAATATTCATTATTAACTGAATAACTAACCCTGGTGCACTGTTGTGCCTTTGTGTAAATCTCATTTACAGCAACTCTTTACCCAATGTAATGACCAA
This sequence comes from Pictodentalium vernedei, assembly GCA_031216915.1. NCBI lineage: Eukaryota > Metazoa > Mollusca > Scaphopoda > Dentaliida > Dentaliidae > Pictodentalium > Pictodentalium vernedei. The sequence goes on along the minus strand of CM062292.1, from coordinate 45,803,057 downwards.
AACCAGCGACTAATATTTTCATGAAGCATTTAAATTCATCTTTTCTGAAATGGACTGTGGGAAGTTTTTTAAGTGATTTTCAAAAATGAAAATATATAGAGAGTAATTGTTTGACTGGACTGGTTATGTGAAGTAATTCATGAGAGGAGAGGGACATTGTACAAACTCAAGTACGTGAATGCGCACAAGTGTTTTACAATATAGTCCCTCTCCTCGAATGAATTATTTCACGTAACCAGTCCAGTCAAGCGATTACTTGTTTATTACTTTTCATTATTAACAATAATTATATTATATAACCTTTTACCTAACTTAATGGCCAAAAACGGCCAGCGCTATTCTCAAAACTTGTAATTAATTTTCATTTTTTGTCTCTAAAACATAGGCTATGACCTCTCATTGGAATGAGCTCGTTCCAATGAGGGGGTCATAACCTATATTTTTGAGACAAAAAATGAAAATGGTAGTTATTCAAGAATTTTTTTTGCAAATGTCGTCTGCTTTTCATGTTAGGTAAAGGGTTAAAAAAAAAGCAAAAAAACAAACAATGAAGTCCCCATTACATCCACGGCAAAGCGTCTTTGTTTGCGGGCACGGATACATGACACAACTGTTGATTGCATAATTCACTTGTGAAGTTATCGTTTATAATCAAACCCGGAAATCCCAGTAAATCACACTTCGGAAAGTAATAAATTCTATTTTCAAGTGATGATAGCTTGTTAAGTCTAATATTCTGGAAAATAATGAAAGTTCAAACACCACTTTCACAGTGGACGTCATTTGACAGACAATGATCTCAATAGTTCAATCTAACTTTCAATGGGATGACTTAAAAATAACATAATTTGAATGGAGTTTTTTGTGAGTAGTGCTGTCTGGTTTGTGACTTTTGGTTGAATGAGTTGGAAACAGCAAATTTTGGGATAAGCAATTTGTCAAAATGAAATGTTGATTCTCTTGATTCACTAACTCTTTCTTGAATGAGTACACATTTTTATTTTTTGTCTCAAAAACATACACTGTGACCCTTCATTGGAACAAGCTCGTTCCAATGAGGGGGTCACAAGCTAAGTTTTTGAGAAAAAAAATCAAAAGATAAGAAAATCTGAATGGCATTTTTTTGTGAATAGTGATATACAAATAGAAATATGTTATTTATTTATTGGTGTTTAAGGTCACATATGTCTGCACATTGGCTAATCATGACCACAACATGGGAGATAAAGTTAAGGTCAGTCAATCGTTTATACCCCATGTTGCCTATTTTAGAGGACTCCCACCCCAAGTATTAGTGACTGGGTCCTATTTTACCAGTGAAACAGAGCTTGCTTACCACAGTAAACAAGCACTGCTTCACTTCCAAGGGTTCCTGTGGATATATATATATATTGGGTAAAGGGTATATGTTGGGTAAAGGGTTAATATCCACAGCTGGAAAATAACAATTGGAAAGTTTCTTAATACTGGCCCCCAGTCAACGCTTTTCTCATGCGCCAAGGATGATCAATATTTAGAAAGGACGGAATTGTATATTTGATATGTAAGAAAGAAGACAATATATTACACTTTTATTATCTCAATTCACATCGCAAATATAAACGGTATCATTTATAATCACAGACTTCTTTTAAAAAAAGCAAATGATGTAATTATCAACATTATAAATCATTAACAACCTTCAGAAATTACATAACAGTATAAATTGTAACTGTACAGTTATGTCTGGTGAAGTTTATAAAGAAAATGAAACTATGCATTATCTGTTATGAACATAGAGAGTAATCACTTGATTGGACTGGTTACTTGAAATAATTCATGAGAGGTGAGGGACATTGTACAAACACGAGTGCACGAATACAATATAGTCCCTCGCCTCGAATGAATTATTTCAAGTAACCAGTCCAGTGAAGCGATTACTCTGTTTATAACTTTTCATTATTAACGATAATTATATTATTTAACCCTTTATCTAACGTAACGGCCAACACTATTCTAAAAAATCGCCAATTAATTTTCATTATTTGTCTCTAAAACATAGGTTATGACCCCTCATTGGAACGAGCTCGCTGAGATCGTTCCAATGAGGGGTCATAACCAATGTTTTTGAGACAAAAAATGAAAATAATAGCTATTCAAGAATTTTTTTTCCAAGTGTTGTCTGCTTTTCATATTAGGTAAAGGGTTAAAAAAAAAACTATGAAGTCCCCATTACATCCATGGCACAGTGTCTTTGTTTGCGCGCACGGATACATGACACAATTGTTGATTGCATAATTCACTTGTGAAGTTATCATTTATAATCAAACCCGGAAATCCCAGTAAATCACACTTTGTAAAGTGATAAATTATGAATAATTTGTTTCATTGTGAATTTTTTTTTTGTTGGGGGGTGGGGGGGGGGGGGGGGGGTACACATACATGTACTACTTTTCATGTCAAAGAGTTATAAATAGAGTTGAGTTTTAGTATATACAAGGGACAATTGAAAGGTGATGACGAGGAATATTTATTTATTAGTGTTAACCCTTTATCCAATGCGGATGATATCATAATTTATTATTTTAAATATCATTTCTACAAATTTCAACAAAACCATATCATGTGACCCCCCCTCCCACCCTCCCCACCCCACCCCCATTGGAATGAGCTCGTTCCAATGTGGGGGTCACATGATATGGTTTTGTTGACACTTTTGAAAAAATAATATTTTTTCAACTGCTAAATTTCTATATTACGTGGGTGGGTGTGGGAGATTCGTTAGGTAAAGGGTCAACTCTTAACCCGCTGAGTATTTTCAAAATTCTTTTCATTAAATATAGTCATGGCTGCTGTGAAGCCGCCATGACTATATTTGATGAAAAGTTCATTCAAATTTTTTGAGGTGTTAAAATTTTGTTCACCGTTATTGCCTTGCCACAATTTATGGGAGAGTGCCTACAGGCACTCTCCCATAAATTGTAGTAGGGCAATTCCATCCAGACTAAATAATATCACATCAAGAATTAATTGAAGCACATATCCACAGAATATCAAGCCTTTAAGCCGTGGTACCTGCACTTCAGGATAAAGCCCAAAAATGGGCTTCCAGCACTCTACCAGTTAATAACAGGTAGAGTGTGAAATTAATTTTGTCAGAAAAATTTGTTCACACATGTTAATGCCATACCAAAATTTATAGCAGAGTGCCCAAGGCAAATCTATACAGACTAAATAATTTCACCCCACAAATTCATTTATTTATTTATTTACTGGGGTTTAATGACACTTTCGAAAGCCAGACTCACCTCGTATTGGACAGTTGCATGGGTGGAGAAAGCTGGAGTACCGGAGAGAACAAATGAGCAATGGCAAGTACCTGTCAGACTCCCCAACGTACTAACTCCACACAAGCAGGGTTAGCATTGGTTGAAGACAAGTGCGCCATCGACGTGCAGTACACCTTAGTACACAGTGCCACCATGCCCACACATGAGTAACTGGGATGGCGTGTCTTGCCCAAGGACACAAAGCACTTCACAAATAAAAGGAAGTGCAACCATGGAATTGTGCTCAGTTTCTTTCATGCACCTTAAAAGAAAAAGTAGTACTGTTCACATAAAACAGGAGTTACAGTACATGGAGGGGAGGATTGTAACTAAATCACCTGCACATTGGAGTTATCATCCAAAATATCACTTTCAAATTCTGTACATATGGACAAAAACACAAGCAATGTTTCAGCTCATGACCCAGACATGTTAACTCTCCCGGAATGCCCGGGATTCTCCCGGAATTAGCTATCCCCTCCCGCCCTCCCACCCGGGAGTCAATTTGGACCAAAAATCTCCCGGAAAGTCGACATACCAGACAAAAACTGAATCCACCAGCTTTTGTTTACAAATACAAAAGCATGTGCTCTACTCTCAATGGCAAGGTCTAATATTAAGTCTGTGTGAAACGTCACCACTTACGTAAGAACTGATGACCAATTCTCATTTCTGTCAATGGCCGTGTTGTGATTATTGCAACACGTTTGACAGGCGGATTAAATGAATTTGAGATGCAGGATAATTGCTGAAATTGATTATATATTAAAGGCACACCTTTGCTTGTATACAGGTAGCAGTCAAATTGAAAAATAAATTCCATACGTATAAAACCTTGTCCAATCGAAAAATGTGCAAAAATACGCACAAATTTATTGTGCATTTTGGATTTCACTTTCAGATAATTATAGCCAATTTTGGAGACAAACGGCTCAAACATATGAGTTGCTGTAATTTTCAATATATTGGGAAAAATTTCCGATTCGCAATTTTATAAAGCAGGCTGTCAAAAAAATTATGTTTTTGGTGAAAAAAATCTCTAAAAAGTTGGTAATTTACGGCACTTGCACGTTTTTTCATTCGTAGTGATAAATGGACAACAAAATATCCCCGAGATGTTTCGTACTGGGCTGGCTGTGGCATAATTTTCACGTTTCACTGAAAAATGATCACCCCATTCCAAATCCCCTTCGTAAATGACCAACTACTTCCAGTGAGTAACCGGTGTGGTTAGGTGGGGCGCTGGGCTTTGGAAGATCGAATTACCACAACAACCGGGCTCTGGGGTGTGCCTAAACACCCCAGATCGTCGCAGGTTACTGCAGGTTGCCGCAAGTACCCATAATTACCCAAATGGATCCAAAACTTTCAACACAGCACCATAACTGATATAGTGCTGAAAAGGTCGAAAATATCTCCAAACATTTTGTACATAAAACCATTGAAATGTGGATGTCATTGGAACAAGCTCAGATATTGGCACATGACCACATCCATATTTCTGATTTCTGTTTTTCTCTATATTTCTATGGTTTGGCTTTTGAAAGGACAAATTGTTCAAATAAAACACATTAGGGTGGAATGTTTAATGTATGTGTGTGTGAGGGGGCGGGGGGGGGGGAGGGGGGGGGGGTAACATGGAAATTATTGATGTGCTGCCCACGTGCAAAAATCTCACTGACAAGCATCCGAGTCTCACTGGGAGCTCATCAAAATCTCACTGACAGTCACCTCCAGAGGTTAACAGGTCTGGGTCACTCACCACCAGTTAGTAGAACGTTGACGTATGTTCCTTTGATGTATTGTTGTTGGGCTGTTTCCTGTTATGTGTGGGTGTGGGGGGGGGGGGGGAGGGGGTATTTGGTATTAATTTATATTTAAAATTGATCGATTCACACATGGTTTCTACGCGCAAAAAAAAATCTCCCTGAAAATCATGTCATCTCCCTGAAAATTTTCTTCAATCTCCCTGAAAAAATTTTTGGGAGGTTAACATGTCTGCATGGACCTTTAACCCAGAGGTTCATTGACTGGAACTTTGCTTGTGCTTGTTATGCTTTGCAACAAATTTGTAATTATTGCTTGGGAGGAAACTCCATTCTATGGGTGATTTTGTGATAATACGCTTTCCACGTACTGTACAAACTGGACATTTACAAAACAAATATAAAACATAGACAAAGTATTTTAATCATTCTTTCGTGAAAACATGTGCAAATAAATATACATCAATCAATGAAAGTGTCAATGACACTGTAGCTCAACTTGTCAAGACAAAGACATGTACATGTATAGTATGTGACACAGCAATGACAAACATCTAGGTAATGACCTGATAACAAAGGTACATATAAAGTATTGTAACGGTCTGTACATAAATACTGAGCGTTGCTTGTAACAAATGTATAGGTAAAGTATTGTAAAGGTGGGTGACAGTCAGATGCTAAACTAGAAAAAATCTTTGAGTCCCACAGTGGGTCTGACTGAACCCCAAAATATTTGTTCTCATAGCACAGTGATAACAAAGGCACCCCAAAACACACTCATTGCTGTCCCAAGGTGAAAACAAAGGTACCCAAGAAGTTTCGTGAAGATCAGTTCACAAATATGAGCTGTGTAGAAGTTGTGACAAAAAACTGATTGGACCTAATTTCGGTACAAAATGGCCACTGGCAGCCATCTTGAATTTTGGACCACGCCCAGAAACACTCGTTCTCGTCCCAAGGTGATAACAAAGGTACCCAAGAAGTTTTGTGAAGATCGGTTCATAAATACAGCCTCTAGCCCGAGCCGTATTGACATGTGCACTTACAGAGTATAAGTAGCACTGAATAAATCAAAGTTCATCTAATTTGCATAATTTCCGCACGAGAAAAAAACCCGTACTATATGTGATGTATTCCATGTTACTAAACATTCATACAAAAATTTATTCAAATCAGAACTTTCATACAGAAGTTCTGTACAAAAGACCGATTGCACTAATTTTGGTACAAAATGGCTGCTGGTGGCCATCTTGAAATTCGGACCACACCCAAAAACACTCGTTCTCGTCCCACAGTCATAACAAAGGTACCCAAGAAGTTTCGTAAAGATCGGTTCGTAATTACGACCTCTAGCCCGAGCCGTATCCAATTGTTGACGGACAGACGGATGGATGGACAGACGGCCAGACGGACGACGGGCCATGGCATAAGCTCAAATTTGGCTTCGCCAAAGTTGAGCTAAAAATGATAAAATTTTCAAGTCTCACACTTCACAAATTCATACTAATGAGGAATTGCCCAAAAAACAAAACCCATTTTTTGTCTTACATGTACAGTATGGTTGTCGTGGACTGGTCACTTTCCATGGGTGGGTAATATTTCCACAGATGCAATATTATTAGATTCCAAACACTAATTATAGACATAATCATCAACAATTTAATTAATGAAACGCCAGGTACAACCCAGCGCTTCATTAATTAAAGTTTTGCTGATTATGATTTTTATTACCCGGTAAATGCATGCGTAGAAATCACTACCCATGCGTGGATTACGACCAGTACACGGTTACTATACTGTAGTAAACTGGATGCTTACAAAAAAATATAATAAATAAACTCTGTAATTGAACTCTCAGCCTGTTGAGTATTTTCAAGAAATATTTCATCAAATCTAGTCATGGCTGCTGTAAAGCAGCCATGACTACCTTTGATGACAATTAACCCTTTACCCAACGTAACGGCCAAAACCGGCCAGCGCTATTCTCAAAAATCGCCAATTAATTTTCAAAATATTTTCATTTTTTGTCTCAAAAACATAGGTTATGACCCCTCGTTGGAACGAGCTCGTCGAGCTCGTTCCAACGAGGGGTCATAACCTATGTTTTTGAGACAAAAAATGAAAAAATTTAGTTATTCAAGAATTTTTTTTGCAAGTGTCGTCTGCTTTTCATGTTAGGTAAAGGGTTAACCCAATAAATTAGTGGTTAAAAAATACATACAATTTCCAGATGGAAAATTTGATTTATTCTGCTAACATTGTACTGATTTCATTGCCAAGAAAAATCATGTACTGGGCTGGAAATTCCACCAGCAGCATGCAAGGAGTAAATTCTCCTTTCATGAAAACATGTGCAAATAAATAAACATCAATCAAAAAATGATAAAATTTTGAAGTCTCATGATTCAGGATTTGATACTATTCATTTATTTATTTATTGGGATTTAATGACACTTTTGACAGCCAGGGTCATCTCATGTCGGACAGTTTTACGGGCGGAGGAAGCCAGAGTACCCAGAGAGAACCTCAGAGCAACAGCGAGCAACTGTCAGACTCCCCAGCATTCTAACTCCACACAAGCAGGGTTAGCATTGGTCGAAGACAAGTGCACCATCAACGTGCAGTACTCCATAGTATATAATGCCACTGTGCCCCCACGTGGGCAATTGGGATTAAGTGTCTTGTCCAAGGACACAACGCGATCACTGCAGGTGAGATCCGAACCGAGGACCTCTCGGCATGTAGCCTGCATCTCCACCTACTAAGCCACACAATTTCATACTGATGGGGGATAGCCTGAGAACCAAATGCCTTACAGTGCAGTAGCCGTGGACTGGTCGTAATTCACAGGTGGGCAGTGATGTCCATGCATGTATTTATCAGTTAAAAAAATTCATAATCAGCAAAATTTTAATTAATGAAGCACCGGGTTGCGTCCATGGAGATACTGCCCACCTGTGGAAAGTGACCAGTGCACGGCAGCATGGTAGAAAAAAATGTCTTGCGTTGTTTTTATGTGCCACAAAAGCACCCACAGCACACAACGAGTGAGCAAAGTAATGCCAGTTTACGATACTGAGTAAAATCGACCCACCCACCCTCTCCACTCTTGTAGGGATATGCAATTAAACTGGTCATGATTGAAGTGATTAATAAAAGTACATGGAGATTAAATTAACTACTACTTGCACAAGATATGAAATAACATTTGTGTGGGCGACAAAGCAACATAAGCTTTTCTCCCCCAAACAAAAATCTGTTTTAACACCTCTGTGCCATGACATAGTTGAGGAAGAACAAGAGACTGGAATCAACATTTTCAATTATTTTTATTATTCTTTTGACATAATCATAACTATAACCACATGTACATCACTCTCTTAAAAGTCTTTTATGTGTCAGTAATTTCATAATCAAAAGAGCATGTGGTCATAAACAGGAGTTTGAATATTACCATCAATATTTTGAGAAGCTTTTTCACACCAACTTCTGTTAATAAACACACAGAAGATTGGCCTACAGTGCGGCCATCATGGACTGGTCGCTTTCCGTGGGGTGAGGCAGTATTTCCATGGATGCAATTATGTTAGATTGCAAACACTAATAACAGGAATAATTAACAAAAATTTAATTAATGAAGCAGCGGGTACAACCCGGTGCTTCATTAATTAAAATTTTGGTGGTAATGGTTTTCATTACCTGTTAAACGTATACGGAGACATCACTGCCCACGCGTGAATTATAAACAGTCCACAGCGACTGTACTATAACTACAAACACTGTTGATCATAAGCTTCATAACAAAACAGAAAACAATGTCAGTCAAGAAAATGATACACAAACATTTAGGAGGCGTTTACATAGACGTGCACAACGTTAAGTTGTTTTTATTTTATTATTTTTTTAAAAATTTAAACTATTATTTTTGATTTTTATTTATTTATGTGCGTATATATATTTTTTTGAGGGTGGGAGTGGGGCAGAACATGTCACATTCGTATCATGGCAGCAATATAGAATACGTCACAGAAAAAGTTTGTTTATATTTTATTTATTTATGTCCCCCCCCCCCCCCCCCCAACCCAGGGTTCACAGACACACACACAGGTGTGAATTTTTATTGTTTTCAATTGCACATCTGGAGGAGGGGTATGGCCAGCGTACATCAACAGTCAGTCAATCAACAGGCAACAAAAACAATACAGAAAAAAACTTTTTTCTTCGGATAAGTTCGGGCCTGAGTTTGACCAGTCGGGTATTGAGTGGAAAAAATGTATTTATCCATTCTCTTAAATGCAAGTTTTATGGGCCATGTAAGAAAAATACAAATAAACATAGTATTATCATTGTAATGGAATAATGTTATCTTTCCACCATTTTGTTTCATTTATTGGTTGAGTTTGTGATGAGGAGTTTATTTGCATAACTACATTATATTGCTGCATCACTTGCTGGTGTCCATTGATGCATGTCATCGTCATTCTGTTTGGAGTCTGGTTTTCCCACTCATCTATAATTAGCCATGATTGGTGGGTGGTGGAAACATATATTATACAGTGATCACCGGGTGTTATGAAGGCAGGTTTTAAATGGAGCGTACACGTAATGATTGAATACCTTTGCTACATTCTAAATATTTGATCACCACTAATTAATTATATAATAAAAGCACATTATTTTAGTACTAATTGGATCAACAACTTTTTAGCCCATAAATGGCCATTTATTTGAACCTTGGATAAATTTTTGCTTTATACACCTACATGTAGTAGGTTGATAAATTTTCCCCGTAGGATGAACGCTGAAAGAATTTATTCCTGTAGTAGAGACGGACTTATTGACCTCTGGTCTCTATCACATTCGTGTAGTATAATTAAAAGTTCAATTGTTGTTTTCTTTAAACCTTTTTGAAAGTACATTGTATTACACAATGCCAGTAGAAACTAGAAGGGGTATCAGTACCCCGTGGCTCACCAGCAGGTGGCCAATGTAAAGGGGTGGCTGGAATAAAAAAAAAGTCCAAAACCTGCACACAAAAGTCCAAAATTAAAGTAAATAAGCAGCTAAAGGGTTAAATAATATAATAATAGCCCCAAGAAGCATGCTAACATAAAATAGGAACCATGGCAATATGCTACAAGGTAAGTCTCCACTTTGAAGAAAAGAAAGACAAACCTCAAAACCTGCACATAACAGTAAAAAAAAATGTATCACATTTGTTTCAATGGGTTAAAATTGAGAAAAATACCCGGATAATGTCACAGTAACCACCATCGCAATATGCCAGTAAGGTGAAACTCTACCTGAAAAATAGCCACTTGGAAGAAAAGAAAGAAAAACCTCAAAACCTGCACATAAAAGTCCAAAAAGTCTCACATTTGTTTCAAAGGGTTAAAATTAAGAAAAATACCCTGAAATGTTACAGTAACCACCATGGCAATATGCCAGTGAGGTAAAACTCCACTTAAAAAATATCAAAACCTGTACACAAAAGTCCAAAACCTGCACACAAAAGTCCAAAATTAAGATAAATAAGCAGCTAAACGGTTAAATAATATAATACTAGCCCCAAGAAGCATCCTAACATAAAATAGGAACCATGGCAATATGCTACAAGGTAAGTCGCCACTTGGAAGAAAAGAAAGACAAACCTCAAAACCTGCACATAAAAGTCAAAAAAGTATCACATTTGTTTCAAAGGGTTAAAATTGAGAAAAATACCCTGAAATGTAAAGGTAACCACCATGGCAATATGCCAGTAAGGTAAAACTCCACTTGAAGACAAAATTTCAAAACCTGTACACAAAAGTCAAAAACCTGCACAGAAAAGTCAAAAACCTGTACACAAAAGTCCAAAATTCAAGTAACTAAACATGGAAAGGGTTGAATAAAATATTACTATCCCTGAAAAGCATGCGGACATAAAAAAAAATATCAAAAAAAAAAAATTCAAAACCTGCACACAAAAGTTCAAAATGAATGAATCCAGACACCACCGCCGCCGCCAACGATGCTGACATGAGGGCTATGGCATAGGCTCGCACAACTATCGTTGGTGAGCCAAAAAACCACACACTGTTCATTTAATAAAGTATTTTTGCAACTTTAGCTCAAGTTTGTAGGTAATAATTTTTAAACAGAAATGTATTACTGCACCTTGTTTATTTTTGCCAATTTTGCTGGTCGATCGAATTTGACCAATGTGCTCCTCACTTCTCGCTGTGTTTTGTAACGAATAACAGCACAATTTCGACGTGACTGTCCTGTAAATGATTTATGGGATAAATAAAATAAACATATAGTGTATTCAAGTAAAAAATCTATTCTACTCGTAGAATTAAGAATGAAAATGACGAGCCTCTGGCGAGTCGGTTTTATTCTTAATCATACTCGTAGAATAAACTTTTTACTTGAAAACACTATACGTTTATTCTAAATGTATATTATTTCAAATAAAGTACAGTTGTACTTCCTATAAAGCCCACAGAACAAGTATTGAAAATGGCAAATCAAGATAGTTTTTAAGAATATAGATGCTATAAATAGAAACATGTCTGTAGAAACTTGACATTTGTCTTTCTCTGAGACCTAATTTTGATGAAATATGGAAATTTCAGAGAGTGATTGGGTAACAAGATTGGTATGAAAATAAACTATGGCATAGTTTTTTGATAAAGCCATAAAATTCTCATTTTAAAGTCAATTTATTTAACCCTTGAAGGCATATTTTTGCGTTTTACAACCTCAGAACAGGTGCCCTCAACATGCCATCATGAGAACATACTGCTAAAAAGACAAATTACCTTGGTAGTGGTTTCCAGTCAAGTCTCTTGGCTACCTGTTTAGGCAGCCAAGACTTGACTAGAAATCACTGATAAGCCACTGGATGTGTAAAGGCTGTGGGCAGGAGTGAATTCAAGACAACTTTCCAGGCCATTAGGTTTAATTGATCCGAGCATGTTAACACAAATGATATATGAAACATAAGGCTAATTTGGCATAACAAACATTGAGGTTTTGTGAAATGGTCAACTCATTTTTTTTACATTTGCTGCTTATTGTCCATTTAGAGGTCAAATTTAGCATTCATAAAGCCGCAAAAAATTTAAAAATCTGTTTCTCAGGCCCTCCCGCATGGTCATATTGGCTGCCACATGCTCTCTTTTCATAACCAATGCTAACTTAAAAAAAATAAAAATTAAATGGTTTTTGTCTGATATTTTACCTAAGTTGATAAAATTGATAAATTTATCTTTCGAGTGTGAAAAGGCTTTGCTTTAGCATTGTGAAGACTTCCTATTTATTTATTTTATTTATTTATTTATTTATTTATTGGGGTTTAAGGTCACATATTTCTGCACAATGGCTAATCATGACGAGGCCAGTTTTACGGGTGGAGAAAGCTGGAGTACCCGGAGAGAACCACAGAGCAATGGCGAGCAACTGTCAGCTCCCCAACATACTAATTCCACACAAGCAGGGTTACCATTGGTTGAAGACAAGTGCACCATCAACATGCAGTACGCCTTAGTACACAGCATCACCGTGCCCCCACATGGGCAATGGGGGTGAAGTGTCTTGCTCAACGACACAATGCGGTTGCCGCAGGTGGGATTCGAACCGAGGACCTCTCGGCTTGCAGCCTGCACCTCTACCTACTGAGCCACCGTGCCCCGTGAAGCCTTCTTGCACTCAAGGGATGAAACACACCACTATGTATGGTATTCTGTAGATTATGGAGGCCTAAAAAATAAGACAAACCAAGAATATGAACTTTTCATGGCAAAGAAATAAGTACAAAAATAAAAAATAAAATAAGAAAACACCCACCCACATGGAATTTTACAAAAAATGGCCTGAGAAACAGAAAATCTACTTTGTGGGGGGCCTTCATTTGACTCAATGGGATTTCATCACTCTCCCAGTTAACTGAGAAAATCACACCAAAGCTATATATAACACCATTTATCTTCCTATTCATCTGTTTCTATTTTTCTGTTGCATTTTTTCCTGTTACTTTTTTTTCAATGCAAAAATTGTTTCTTTCTGTTTCTTTCTGTCCCTTTCTTTTTTTCCTGTTTTCTTCTTTTCCATTTGCCGGCAATAATAATGTAAAACTATCCAAACTGCTCAAACTGAATGATTACCTTCAAGAGCTTCTCATAACTTCAAAATCATAAACTTGGCATATATACTTCTTTTATTATTTTTTTTATTAGGGCTTAATGACACTTTAACAGCCAGAGTCATATCATGTCGGTTTTATGGGTGGAGGCAGCCGGAGTACCAAGAGAGAACCACTGAGCAAAGACGAGCAGCTGCCAGCTCCCCAACATCGTAACTCCGCACTGCAGCACAGACAGGGTTAGACTGATTGAAGACATGCACACCATCGACATGCCGTAGGCCTTAGTACAAGGCGTCATCATGCCTCCATGTGGACATTCGGGGTGAAGAACCCTGCCCAAGGACACTATGCAGGAGTTCAAATCAATCGCTCAGACAGTCACCCATCCAAGGATTAACAAGGCTCGATGTTGCCTAACTTTGGTGATCTGATGAGAACCGGTTACCACAATGCCGACACGCCCTCTGGCATTTTTACATGTGCCAAAGATCACGAAAAATGGTGTATTTGAATAGTTTTTTGACAAACTAGAACTATCACTGAAGGTGATTGATACCTCCACTTCTGGCTTATGAAATTGCACCTCTGAATGTTGAGCTTAAAAAACCAATAATAAATCCAAATTCATGGGAGATAACTTCGTTAAAATTGTCACAGATAAAGAATTTGGGAATATGCATATGCCCACTTGTTAGTCATAATGTTTGAGATGTTTGATCAAAATTGGTGCATTAACCCTTTACCTAACATGAAAAGCAGACGACACTTGCAAAAAAAATTCTTGAATAACTAATTTTTTTCATTTTTTGTCTCAAAAACATAAGTTATGACCCCTCGTTGGAACGAGCTCGACGAGCTCGTTCCAACGAGGGGTCATAACCTATGTTTTTGAGACAAAAAATGAAAATATTTTGAAAATTAATTGGCAATTTTGGAGAATAACGCTGGCCGGTTTTGGCCGTTACGTTGGGTAAAGGGTTAATGAAGGAGGTCTTCCACACACCAAAATGTCATGTACAAATCTATAATAAATCTAAGTTGAAGGGGCGATAACCTCCTAAAAATCACCACAGATGGAAAACATAGAAAAATATGCACATGCTCACTCATATCGTCCCCTGAGTTCCAATGTGTTCTATATGCCTACTGGCGGCCTACTGGCACATAGAACACATTGGAACTCAGGGGACGATATTTGCTCTTATTTGATTTTTCTCAAGTTGTTTCATTTAATTACTCGACTATTTGATTTATAACGGCAAAATATGATCATATAGTTGGAAAGCTCATAATATTTGTGACTATTTTCAACTTTTTTGGTTCGATTTTTATACCAAGATGAGTGAATGCAAAAATCTTTAATTTAAACCATATATATACCCTCGTTGTTTCACGTGCCCATATACCCTGGATGTTGCATGCTGTCATATGATGTTGAGTGCATCCTTTGACATGGCTATTTGCCCAAGGCATTCTGGCCAATCAAAAGACAGAATTTATCGGGATACAGGGGTAAATATATATATACAGATAGCTTTGTACAGTACAATCAGTTCAACTCCACTGGACACACTTTGGGATCTTTACAACAGTAAAAATGAACTATGACACCATTTGGAAATCTGGCAAATGCACTGAAAATAAAAAAAAAGACCACATTGGTATTGCTTTGTTACCATAACTACAAGGTAAACTGATTTATTATTTATTGGTGTTTAAGGTCACTTTCAGCACCACTGGCTATCTCATGAATGCAGCATGATGATGAAGTCAAGTTTAGCCAATTATTTACACCTCAAGCTGACCACTTTAACCCTTAAGCCCCCATATAGCCCCAAACCGCCACTTTTATATTGGATTGAAGCAGGTGCTCCCTTGTGTAATATTTTTTATTACTCTTGTGTGTAGACTGAATTTTCCCTGGCAGTGGTTCTACATCTCTGCTGGCTGCCTGTATAGGCAGCCAGCAGTGATGTAGAACCACTGCCAAGTCATCAATAACTATGTAAGCAGAAAAAGGCCATAAATACTTTAAAATTAATCTGAGGACTTAAGGGTTAACCCTTTACCCAACACAGATGATATCAAAATTTATTATTTTAAATGTTAAAAAATTTATAGTAATTTATATATTTTTTATACTTACCAATGACCCAGACATAGCTGGTGCTAACTCTTAAAATATAGGGCCAAACACAAATTTTGCCCCCCAATCCCCAAAATTTGCATCTAAAACTAAAGAAAACATGTCCTGAAAGGCCCTCCACACTTCGCCCCTACTGTGCATGCGCAGTGTCAAGGACGTTCCGAAATTGGCGCCATTAATCATTCTAATAACCAGTGCCTGGTAAGCGCTATGTACTCAGCGGGGAGGCAAGAGTTCCCAAC
Organism: Pictodentalium vernedei; assembly: GCA_031216915.1. NCBI lineage: Eukaryota > Metazoa > Mollusca > Scaphopoda > Dentaliida > Dentaliidae > Pictodentalium > Pictodentalium vernedei. Next base: position 45,787,467 of record CM062292.1, on the reverse strand, counting down.
TCCTGGGAGGGCCATCCCCGTCTGGGTCATTGGTAAGCATAAAAAATATATAAATTACTATAAATTTTTTAACATTTTTATACTGTACCAATGACCCAGACATAGCTGAATAGTAAAAAGGCTGGAGGGCCAAGGACATAGAGCAAAATGGAATACGCTCAATAAAATAAAATAGAGTCATCCCCTGTAGGGAAAAAGAAGTAATAGGCCTTACATGTATCTTTCTTATTTATGATAAATTAGAAAGATACAACACCTTCCAAAATTGAGCTTCATACATCCATGTACTCTATTAATATCCAATATAATCCTTATACTAATAATTTTTAAAGTAAGCCAATAAATAAAGTAAGTCTAGAGAATAGAGACTCTTATACTCCTAAAAGTGTCTGAGGATTGCATAATCATGTCCGTTGACATATGCAATATTCAAAAGCTATACTTTAAAAACTAAGACTTGAATGAATTTTAAAAACCTAAACTTCTCACTAAACAACCATCCCAATAACAGCTCAGAATTACTAACTCCGGAGGAGGTATCCCCTTGTTTTCATAGTAAAACAGGTGACCCAAGGGAACACCCTCCCACCCCCCCCCCCGCCTTTTTCTTACCCTGGGTCAAATAGCCCAGAGCGAAGAGGGCAGCCGAACGGAGACACTGCCGAAACAGACAGCCTACCTAGCTATAGTAGCAACTGTTAAGTGAATGACATTCTGAGCAGTAGATAATAGACCTAACAATAGAGGCCTCCAGAAATGGACTCGATATTTCTAAGATAAAATTCATGAATGTGGATGGCTGAGCGCAATGAGCGGCCTTCAAAAATCTATAATAGCGACACTATTAATGTAAGCCCAAGAAGTAGAAGAACTCTTACTTCATGAGCCGAAATCTTAAGCACAACTGCTAAGTCAATGATATACCATAAGCAGTACCGATAGTTAATAGAATCCATTAACAATAAAATGGAGCGTAACGTCCTTCTACTAGACATCAAAGACAGAAGAAGCTTACGCCCTTTGTAATAAACAGATATCTGTTTATAAATACATACCGGTAAACTGTACCCGGAAAGAGTAAAGGCCTATGCCCATACGAAGACGGAAGGACCTTAAAATAATAGGTTCCGGATAATAGGAGCCTAACTCTTATGCAACAATCCAACCTAAATAGTAACGGAAGTATTGATTCCGAAACTATGAAAGTGAAAATCATCCATCGATAGTGCATGAAACTCACTGACTCTACAGTAAAAGAGAAACCAACAGAATTACTGTCTAAAAGGTCAGAATTTGAAAACTACTGTTTCCAGAGGCTCAAATGATTACTTAGCTAAATAAGAACCGAAGTTAAAATCCGTATAGGAATTTAATCTAAAGATTCTAAGTCTATTTATCAAAAAGTTACTAACTGACTTAGATAAAGAGACAAAAGACTCAATTGTAAACTATCGTAGAGTGCATAGGTATGAGGTAACATAAACCTATAACCTAAATAATAACAGGCTGCAGTAGATCTTGTGAAACAAGTATACTAAAAAATAGCAATGAGTAGTATGGAGGGATCAACAATATGAACATAATGATCCCTACACCACGACGGAAGAGCCTCCACTTTAGCCGCATAGAATAGCGAAGAAGAGGATCTCCTATAGTAAGAAATCGCGTCCAAAGCTCGTCCAGTACAGTGCTTACAATGCAATACGGTCCACACAACGGAATACATGAAGGTTGCGACCTTGCTGGTTGTGATAAAGATGACACGATTTACCCAGTGAAAAAGATCCTCACATAGAGGAAGATTTCACGTTAAGACCCACAGTAGACAAGAGAGTAAATTACTCATGATCTCTGTGAAGATAGAGATGCTATCAACAGAAATGTATTGTGGTTGTTTATCTTAGCAATACCTGCTAAAACAACAGCGCCGGAAGATACGCGTATCCTATCATTCCGTCCTATAGATCAATAGAGCGTTAACAATATTAGCTCAGAGATCTGGACAAGCCAACACATACGTCTGCAATTGATTAGCAAGCTGTGTCATAAATAAATCATCATTGGGCGCTCCCATAGATAGCAAATCTGATTGAATACTTGTTTGTTGAGAGTCCATTCTGACAGCAACAAGCGACCCGTAAGAGAACGGGAGTCCGATAAAACAATCAGACGACCCGGAATATGACGGACCAAAACTGAACTTGGTGTACTATAACCAACAGACGGATTCTTTCCATTAAATTGAATAACGGAAACGAAAGAGTGCCTCCCTGGTTCCGGAGATACGCCACTACTGTCGAATTAAAGGACAGGAATTTGGGCATGCGTTTCTGAATAATGTTCATGCAATGACATAAAGCAAGCCTAAAAAACATTATTCCGCGGAAGTTAAACTGATTGCTAAAAGACTGCGGAACCCAAAGACCCTGGCACTTCGAATCCATAGGGATCAGTATTATATCCCAATCTGTTTGACTGGCAACCGTCATAACAGCCACACTCGGGTCCGGCAACTGCGGCGGCACTCTCTGAGTCAACCACCGAATGTTTGCCCCAGTCTGAATCTCTTGTAACACTAGATAGACAAGAGAACGTGTAAATCGAGCAATTCATGGATTGCCGAAAAGTTGCCGTCGAAGAGAAGCTCCTCCGAGAACGAAGCGACTCTGAGAGAGTTCTTAACCTTACTATCCACGCGTGTGGATGTAGCTAGGGCTACGTCACGTCTAACTAACTCCAATCAGCCACTGAAGGGCGGAGTTATACGTGAACAAACTACTGCCCTCAAAAGAAATTACATTGAGAATAATATCTCGTAAATCTTTTCTTGAAGACGTAATGATAACGCCTCAGTAAGGCGGATTACGTATAATAAAGCGTCTAAGTTAAGTCTACTATACATAATGTCGTTCCCAACATTGAAATTGGAAAAGACATAAACGGCGAAAAAGAATATATGCAGTCTTTAATCACACCGTCTAGACGCATATGAACTCTCGGTATGCCCTGCTCTGCCAAAATAAACTATTTGTATAAATGATAAAATGGCAGAAATGAGCAACGCGGACAAGAAACTAAACTATCATGCTTAGTAGCAGGCTTGTATATATATATATATAGCGTCAAAAAATAAAACACATGTTGTAATGACAATATTGGACTGCGTCGGTAAGTCAGGGACAATGTCCCTGAACCGATCGAAAAATCCGAGTCCAATGACGCTATAAGTCTCTTATCCAAGATCGCAGCAATGAAGTCCGAAATAATAATCACTGGAAGATAATGCCAGAAGATATGAAAGGCATCTTCCGATACTACTAAAGGGAAAACTCGAAATCTTTCGAATCCCTTTCGCCATCCTGTCGGACCCTATAAAGCGTTCGGTCGTCCGTAGCTGATGCAACCGCTGACCGCACCGACCCAGCGCCGTCGGATAATTCCTGATTCGACCGAGAAACTGTCAATTGCTGGGATGCTGCGAAACAACTGTGCTAACTCGGATAGCATGTCCGTCACTGAGGCCTGAGGAGAAGCGGTCTTACGATGCATTGCCGCTGGAAGCTCCGTGATCGTTACCCCGTGCATACTACCAATATGCGAGCGAACGGAGTGTATAGGCCTCGTGTCCCTTGGCTACCGGATGGCGCGACCTATTCGCTGTGGAATCACTGAATGCCGAAACTGATCGGATACTCGAGGTCACGTAGCCAATGTGCGGTCGTGTGCCCTGCTGTGAGGATGAGGAAGCATTAAAGACAGTCTCTCGGACTGTCAATATAACGGAGCGTCCCGACCAACGGACATATGCTCCGAATGTAAAATATCTGAACCACAACATGCGGTCCCCTATGTTGTTGGGCGAGAGAGGGACCTCTCTCGCTCACAGCCCGGACGGACCTGGACAAGCCAGGAACCGGACTAACAGGCTTCCTCCGATCTGTCCTCAATCTGCCGTCACTGGGTGAGTACTAAAGTAATTAAAGTGCTCGCATCACCCAAATCTCCTTCCTAGACCGCAACGGACGAACCCGGCAGCCGAACCATTCGATGAATGTACGCTACACCGGGTGAGCTAGCGAATGTCACTCCGTAGGCGATAGACATATTCCATGAGCACTTATTGCCGCTAACTCTTCATTAACTATGACGACAGAGGCACACTTTTGAAAGACATCTCCATAACTCTTCGAACAAGAAACCAGAAATGCTTGGTTAGCAAGCATAAAATAATAATATATATAGCGTCGTTCAATAATTCGAAAGTTTGTGTGACATTATTGGACTATGTCGGAACTGAGGGACGATGTCCCTGAACCGAACCAAAAATTTCTAAGTCCACCGACGCTATCAGTTTCTTATCCGGCATCGCAGCATTCTGGTCCGACGAAAGAAGCTGTAGAAGACCAAGTCAGATGACATACACAACAGCATATGTTGTTCCGAAAGGGAAAGCTCGAAATCCTCCGAATCCCTTTCGGTATCCCGTCGGACCGGATGAAACTTTCGGACGTCCGTACCCGCTTCCGCGGAGCGTCCCGACCCAGCATCGTCGGATAAAATATATGCGACAGATTCAGTTGATGCTGGGATGCTGCGATAAACTGTGCTATTAAGGCAAGCACGTCCGTTCCCGAGGCCTGTGTAGTAGCGGTCTTACGATGCATTGCCGCCAGAAGCTCCGTGTACGTTGACTCCCGCACACTTCCTATGCGAACGTCCGGAGTCTGCAGGCCTCGTGTCCCTGGCTACCGGATGGTGTGACCTGGTCGCCGAAGAATCCTTGATCGGCGAAGCTGGTAATATATCGGCGGTCACGCAGCCAAGGTGCGGTCGTGTGCGCTGACGAGAAGAGGAAGCCTTAGCAGTCTCAGCGGACTGCCTATACAATGGAGCGTCCCGAGCGACGGACGTATGCTCCGCTTGCGACACATTTTGTACCACAACATCTGGGGCCAGACGTTGTTGAACGAGAGAGGGGCCTCTCTCGCTTGCCGTCCGGATGGACCGGAACGAGCTATGAACCGGACTAAAAGGCTTCCTGCGTTCTCCCTCCGATCCGCCGTCACTGGGTGTGCATTAGGTTAATTTATAGTGCTCGCATCACCCCAAAATTCCTTCTAGACCGCAACGGACGAACCCGGCTGCCGAACCATTCGGTGAATGGACGCTACACCGGGCGAGCTAGCGGACGTCAAAGGCCGTCGAACCTACTAGGGTCCTCTTAGGCAATTGGCGTATTTACATGAGCACTTTTCCGCTAGCCCTTCATTAATTGTGATGACGGAGGCACACTGTTGGAAGACATCACAGATACATCACCCTAATCTTGATCGTTTGAAATAGAAATTGATAAAGTAGAGTGACCCTGCGGGGAAAGGACCGGAGTGTCCAAATCCCCAACAACATACCGTGACATACGCTTCCCATATTGTCATCGAAATCATACGATACAGAACAGGAGTTAATGCGAGTACACTGACCACATATAGAATGATAAAGTCAGAGGAAGACTTCCTCTTAAAACAATTGATCAATATCCTTTCAATGTGAAAAGAAAACAAGTCCTGGTACTCGCACTAACCCCTGGCAATCAAAATACATAATAATAATATGATCCATTAATATAGAAAAAATAATTGAAATCAAAATATTTTGAAAAAATATTTTTTCAGAACAGCCCAAGTTTCTGAAAAGTAACGTTGAGCCCCAATGGATCCCAAGCCTAAGTGTGGACAAAAATTTTCGAAATATTTTAAACAATTTATTCAACACTTACGAACAATAATAATGTATCTAGTTATGATTAAAATAACATCAAGATATTATTTTTTAGAAATCCCCCCCTCACACAGAGGGCTGTTGTAAATGTAAACAATGAGTGTAAAAACACTAAAATAAGACTCCAGGCACCCAGGCCCGAAATCAGTTACCAAAAATATACTATCTGATGCAAAACAGAGACTTCCAGGGAAGAAACTGCAGAACATCAGATGGTAGATGCAGAACACAACGCCTAACCACCCGTAGGTGAAGACGTAAACATGGGGAAAGAACAGAATTCATTCTGTTATTCAGCTAAAACTCCCAAGAAAATTTAGTAATAATAATTACAAAAACTATGCCAAAAGCATGGGAGAATAGCAAGGGGGAACTTAAAGGACAGGGAGAGAGGAAAACACTTAAAAAACAGTGTAACTAAATAATCAGAATGACAACAAAATGGCTGCTGCCTTGAAAATAGGTAACTTAACAACATAACTTCATTAAAAAATTTTAAGTTACAGCCCTGATAATATTCTGTCACACATTCTTTTCCTCTCCTCCTTCTCTATCCTCCTTAGAATCACCATTTCACTAATATTTATGTGTCTGGCATCATTTAAACTGAGATTTATAAGCACAAAGATCAGTCAGATGTTAACTGATGAAGGGCCAAACTTAGAATGATTAATGGCGCCAATTTCGGAACGTCCTTGACACTGCGCATGCGCAGTAGGGGCGAAGTGTGGAGGGCCTTTCAGGACATGTTTTCTTTAGTTTTAGATGCAAATTTTGGGGATTGGGGGGCAAAATTTGTGTTTGGCCCTATATTTTAAGAGTTAGCACCAGCTATGTCTGGGTAATTGGTACAGTATAAAAATATCATTTTTTTTAATTTTTCCAAAAAAATTCAACAAAACCATATCATGTGACCCCTCACTGGAATGAGCTCATTCCAATGAGGGGGTCACATGATATGGTTTTGTTGAAATATTTAATTTTTTTAACTGCTCAATTTACATATTACGCTGGTGGATGTGGGCGATTCATTAGGTAAAGGGTTAAAGGATTTCTACCCCAGTTGATGGTTCCTGGGTCCTATTTTTCCAGTAAAGCAGAACTTATTTACCAATAGTAAACAAGCACTGTTCACCTCCTCAGGTTTACTACTGGGGGCACAACACAGGTATGAAATCTAGTTTTGCCAATCGATTATGCCTACGCCATCTAGGGCTGCACGGTAATTCCGTATTTTACCGAAACTCGGTATTTTTTTCGATACCGAGTAAATACCGAGCTTTTTCAACTGCCATCCACTTTCGAAGGACTTCTGCCCCAGGAATTGGTTCCTGGTCATATTTTACCAGTAAAGCAGAACTTGTTTACTATAGCAAACAAGCACTGTTCCACTTCTTGGAATTCCCACGGGGGAAGTAAACTGATGCTGATAATAACTGTTAAGAAAACTTTGAAGAAATACCTGATCCATAATACAGTGCAGCCCACTTAATTGGATATCTCTTAACTGAATAACCCTGTTAATTGAATATAATTTCCCAACACAAAACAATTTACCATAACGCCAGTACAAATTTGACCTATTAATTGAATATAGGTTATAGAGAAACTCCTGTTAATTGAATAAAAAATCTTGCAATCTGTCGAGAAATTACCCTGACATTCCCCAGTTTTCCTTTGTTAAAAGACCTATTTGGCCTCAGTACATCCATTACAGACATTTAATCTATTATATCTTGTTTGACAGAGCTCATGGAGCTCTGTCAAACAAGATATAATGGAATAAATGGTAAGTTTATCTCCAGAATACAGGAAAGTGAAATAATCCCTGTTAATTGAATAAAAAATCTTGTAACCTGTTGAGAAATTACCCTGACTCTCCCCAGTTTTCCTTTGTTTATAGACCTATTTGGTCTCAGTACATCCATTACAGGCATTTAATCTGTTATATCTTGTTTAACAGAGCTTATGGAGCTCTGTCAAACAAAATATAATGGAATAAATGCTAAGTTTATCTTCAAAATACAGGAAAGTGAAATAATCCCTGTTAATTGAATACTTCTGTAAACTGAATAATTTTCATTGGCAAAGCGGCTATTCAATTAACAGGGTTCCACTGTACTGTAAACAGGCATATGTCTAACTAACATATGTTAACCCATTACTTAACGAATCAGCCATATCCCAGTAATTTACAAATTGAACAGTTCACAGAAAGATTATTTTAAAAAAAATTTCAACAAAACCATAAATATCATGTGATCCCCTCATTGGACCATTTCCAATGAGGGGTCACACGATAAAGTTTTGTTGTAATGTTTTGAAAAAATTTAAAACATATTTAAAATAGTAAATTTTATTTTGTGTGTGTTGGGTAACGGCTCACCGATGTCAAAATACTAAAATTTCAAACTGTAAACTTTTAAAATTGAGCAGTTCAAAAAAGATTATTTTTCAAAAAAGTTCAACAAAACCATATATATCATGTGACCCCCCCACATTGGTATGAGCTAGTTGAGCTCATTCCAATGATGGGTCACATGATATAAAAGCTCACTGATGTCAAAATACAAGAATTTCAAACAGCAAGTTTTTCCCATAATGCAACAAAAAATTAACCAAATCAGGTTTGTTTGACAGTGCTCAATGAGCTCTATCAAAAAAGATTAATTTCATTAAATTCTTTGTTCTTGGTAAGCTATAAGTGAAATGGCAATTGTGTACGGCTGGCTAAAGGAAGAATGTTGATACACAAATGCATTATGTTTAAAGGTCATTGTAAATGACAACTTTTTTCACAGAAATGAATGCTAATCGATAGCTCTTAATTAGAGGTCTCGCCTAATGAGCACAGCAAGTTAAAAAACAATCATATGATAAATGTGCCCTGTAGGTCATTTCAAAGAAGAATGATGATACACAAATGTACTAAATTCAAAGGTTGTTGCAAACAGCACTAGGTTTTGATGGAAATGAAAAGAAAATGGATAGCTCCCATCTAGACATCATCCCAAACAAGCAAACCAAGTTTTAAAGCAACATAATTGTAAATGCAACCTGTGCGGTGTGCCAAAGGAATATATTGATGCACAAATGCACCAGGTTCAAAGGTCGATACTACACTACAAGTCGGAAGTAGTTGTGGCAAAACCGCAATTATTTCTCGGTTTTAATTGCGGTCATAAACGAAAAGATAAACGCGAGTAATGTTTGTGAAAAAATATAAAACCGATAAACGCGTTTGCCGATCGTTTGCAACCGGAGTAAAGATAAACGATAGAGCTTTTCACGTTGTTGGTCAGAAAAATCGTTTTTTGAATGTTTACTTTGTTTAGTTGAATTGCACAATTCCTGCAGCTTCGAAGTTCGGAGACAAGTTCATGGTGTCGGCCCAGAATTTGACACGCTATTTTAAAAGCCCTGTGAATATTCAACGAAAATGCATAAGATAAAAAAAGGCATTGTTATTCCGCCAAACCAGTGATGAGGGTAAAAAATGAGACAGTATGCCTCGTAACATTATAGATGGGAAAGAAATTATGAAAATGCAGTGAGGCAAAACATAGAGTTGAAATGTGACTTCTCCTTCAAAAATTTCCGATTGACCTAGCTGACCCCCCCCCCCCCCCCCACCCCTCTCCCCCCCAAAAGATTATCTTTCGTGCAAATCACACATAATAACAGGGTTATTTCCATACCCATAAATAGAAAAAATAGCACATCTCCAAGTGCAACACAAAGGGAGAGCCTAACAGCACCCCTCCCCCCCCCCCCCCCCCACCACAATTTTGCCAGGGCTTTTCGATTCGTTGAGAAAAAATAATTCAGGCTTTTTGTGCGTACTGATGATGGTAAGGTAGCTTTTACTTTCCCGAATTATCAGGACATGAGCCGTTTCTGTCATTGTTATTGTCCCTGTGTTCACAGCAAAAAAAATATTCATATATTCATCCGAGCAGTGGAACAACACAAGTTAGCCACATGCTCGACCCAAGTGGAAAACTTGGAAAATTGACATTTTGATAACATTTTGGGGGGATCAAACCTCTTCACCCCGGTCCCTTCTTATTACAAATGTGGGTAGGCCTAGAGGTTCGACCAAAAAAATTATCAAATATAATTTTTTCCTGTGTTCCCAGCTTTTACTTAGCAACTGTGAAGTCAGCAGGTCTGTTATTATGTCTGCTCATCAAAGGCGGAGGTTTTGCGGTGAATCGATATTCAGATCGCATTCATTTATCGAGTTGAATTGGATGAAGGGAAGCGTTTTCAAATGACAGAAAAAGAACAATGCAAGTGTTTTTCATGTATTTATTTATCAGTAACATTTGAAACGCCCCTTTTTCAAAAGGACAATGTGTATTTCACAGTCGTCAAAGTGAACACATGATACATTTGAGAGAAGTCTGAGAAATTACGTTTAAGACAATTTCGCTCCCAGCGCAGTTCGCCCCAACATGTAAATCGGACACCGACCCCTCCCACCATAGATGACCTTTATAGACATTTAGCTTTCTGTTGCCTGGTTACATGTACCTCTTGCAGACCTGGTACACAGATCGTGGGTGGATTTGAAAACATACACTGGGTGGAAATTCCACGCATATGAAATTGTCAGGCAAATCTGACTGAGTGTCAATACACTTTGAGTATCAGATTAGTCCTACAATCGGAAACTACAGACCAAGAATGGAAACAGTTCATAATACCACTGGATAGTACATACCGATTACATTCTTGGTCTGTCATTTACTTTTGTGGGGCAAATAATCTTGTTGACATAATTTGATCACTTGCTTGTAGTCATAGGCATGTGGGCCATTTTTTTGTGGGTAGGGCGGAACATGAGGGTTTGTGAGGGGGGCCATTTTTTTGTGGGGTAGGGCGGAACATGAGGGTTTGTGAAATGATTCTGCAGGCATCATCCAGTCTGCGTATGTTACGCCGAGGTGGGTACAGGAGAATGAAAACCCCCCTGCTCCCCCCCCCCACTGGATAGTACATACCGATTACATTCTTGGTCTGTCATTTACAAATAATCTTGTTGACATAATTTGATCACTTGCTTGTAGTCATAGGCATGTGGGCCATTTTTTTGTGGGGTAGGGCGGAACATGAGGGTTTGTGAAATGATTCTGCAGGCATCATCCAGTCTGCGTATGTTACGCCGAGGTGGGTACAGGAGAATGAAGACCCCCCAACACCCCCCCCCCCCCCCCCCCCACACACACACACACACACACATAGGCTGATGGGGTCCGATGGGCCTCCCAGGTAAATTTAGAAAAATGTGGTGGCCTGAGACCGATTCTAAGAGATCCAGTCGCTAGTTGACTTTTCAACATTACAATTGAGGAGGTAATCAGTAACTTTTTGAGGTGTACCTGGATGAATATTTGGTCGAAAAGTTCCATTTGGTAAAGGTCTAAAGTTGCATTGCGAAAATCGAGTTTTTCGAGGAGTTTTCATAATTTTGTCATCCCTAACATGCCCCGAAAAAATTTGGAACTGCCCGAACAAAATGTTTTTCTTCCAGAATAATGTGGCTTGTTGGTGGGGGAAGGGGGGGGGGAGGGTACTGCAGCTTGTAGCAGGTCACTTTCATTCTGGAGCATACATGTTGACATGAAGTTCGCTGGAGTGCTGCTATGGTGCATAGGTATGTGCATGTGTGGAAGGGAATCATGAGCGGGAGAACTGCCACATCTACACCACCAAGACAGAATATAATGGGAAAATAAAGTATACCATTTGAAACATATATGTATTTATTTAAAAGTGAGAAAACAGAAAATATAATGACAAAATATGATGAAAGTGTGTGGGTTGGGGGATTCTCTTCTCTTGGGTCCAATTTTTAATTGTACAATGTTCATGTAAAAACAGCAAACAGATAATGCTTCAATTCCAGGGAGATATTAAGCAATTTAACTTTTATCATTTCTTCAATGACTTTTGAAGAATCGAACAATGGGAAGCTGATTGATTTGTGTCCCCATCACTAATCCAATTTCGGCAAGTGTCTAATTAGACATTTATTGCCACTGGTTTAATTACTAAACAAACTCCTGTAATTTGACACCTGTGCTGACAGTTTCAGTGAGTATCTAATTAGATATTTATTGCTTACTGGTTTGATCACTAAACAAACACCTGTAATGAACCACATGTGCAGTTAAGTTAGGGTAGGAGTGGCTACTATTTTTTTTCTTCGATTGGGTGTTTTGTATCGAAACTACCCACTAGGCCTACATGTATTTCAATGGGAAGTGATGATTGGCCATTACGTTGGATAAAGAAAAGAGAAAGAAATGCATTATAGTAATCATGAACACACTGGATTTACCAGCAAGACTCATTAAAACCATTTCAGCTCTGGGCGTATCTTGCCCTGTCACCTGGACTGTCTAGGAGACAGCCAAGAGAGTCCACCTGAGCTTGGAGTTCATCACTGAAGAGAACAACACCACCACACCTTCTTTGGGGAGAGGTAGCAACTTTTGTGGGAGGGTGGGACGAACACCTCCCACACTGGTCCGAAGAAGCCTGGACCTGGCCCTGAAAAGAAGAAGAGTAAGAAGAAGAAGAGCCCATCCACCAGGCACCGGAATTCCCGGCGGCTGGAAACAATCCTGAAAAGGAAGAAGGAAGAGAAGGCAGAAGAGAAGACGGAGGAGGCCAGTACTATTTCCTCCCCTCCAACTCCCGTGACTCCCATCCACTCCCCAGTTGCCTCTCCTTTGAGGGACAACCTGGAGGATGGTGAAGTCATCAGCGAGGCGGAGAAGGAAATGGAAACTGGCTCTCTGAAGTCTCCTACTCCAGTCTCTCCCCTCCATCCAGATCAGGAACGGAAAATGATACAGGATATACTTGACATAACGGCGGTAGTAAATAGCATGCGGGAAGAAGCCAGGAATATCCTAAAGGAATCAGCTGACAACAACAGCAGAACGATGGCACTCCTGGAACAGCGCACCAGCCACAGCACACCTGAAGCAGCCAGGACTCGACCATTCCATCCTAGTCAGTCCTCTAAAAACATCAACAGCCCAACTACACCAACAATCACTACAGTCTCTCCATCACAGCTACCTCCACCCAAAAAGAGAAACAAGTGACATAAACGATGCTAAACTGTCACCGAGGGTCGAAAGGGGCTTGCTCCCCATACCGTCCCTGCGCGCCTTCAGCGCGTGAAAACATTTCGTTCGATTGCATTTGTCGAGGCGGGCAGAGCACGACAGAGAGAAAATTTGTCATGAAATTGTCTCGAATAACACACAACCTCCAGGCTCCCGTTTGGGATGTCAGTAATTGTGTATATTTTGGGGGAGCGGAAATTTTAAGCACCCGATGGAAGAAAATCGATAGCTGCCTTACAGCGGTCACCCCAAACAAGCATCCCAAACAACCATACCAAGATTCAAAATGATCTGATCATAAATGTGCAGTGTGCCAAAGGAATATATTGATGCATAACTACACTAAGTTCAAAGGTCGTTGCTAACGGCAATGTTTTTTGACAAAAATAGAATAAAATATATTTTGCTTCCATCTAAAGGTCACCCCAAACAAGTATACCAGGTTTCAAAGTGATCCAATCATAAATGTGCCCTGTTGGGTATGTCAAAGGAATATATTGATGCCTGACTAAACTAAGTTCAAAGATCATAGCCATCGGCAACATCTTCTGATGGAAATAGATGAAAATCGATACCTCCAATCTAGAGGTCAGCCGAAACAAGTATACCTAGTTTCAAAGAAATACGATTATAAATGTGCCCTGCAGGGTGTGCCAAAGGGAAATATTGATACATTACTGCACTAAGTTCATCAAAGGTCATTGCTAATAGCAACTTTTTTGAACGGAAATGGAAGAAAATCAATAGCTCCCATCTAGAGGTCACCGCAAACATGCATACCAGGTTTCAAAGCAATCCAATCATAAATGAGTCCTGTTGGGCATGTCAAAGGAATACACTGATGCCTGACTAAACTTAGTTCCAAGGTCATTGGCAACGTTTTTTTGATGGAAATGGAAGAAAATCGACAGCTCCTATCTAGAGGTCACCCCAAACAAGTATACCAGGTTTGAAAGTGATCTGATCATAAATGAGCCCTGCAGGGCATGTCAAAGGAATACATTGATGCCTGACTAAACTTAGTTCCAAGGTCATTGCCAACGGCAACGTTCTTTGACGGGAAATGGAAGAAAATCGACAGCTCTTATCTAGAGGTCAATGCAAACAAGCATACCAGGTTTCAAAGTGATCTGATCATAAATGTGCCCTGTAGGGTGTGCCAAAGGGAAATATTGATGCCTAACTAAACTAAGTTCAAAAGTCGTTGCCAGCAGCGTTTTTTGAAGGAAATGGAAGAAAATCGATACCACCCATCTAGAGGTCACGGCAAACAAGCATATCAAGTTTCAAAGTGATCCAATCAAAAAATTCAACCTGTGCAGTGTGCCAAAGGAAATTGTGGACATATGTATGGACGAGAAGTGATGGCAATTGCTCAGCTTGACTTTGTCAAGTTGAGCTAAAAATGATTCAAACTGACACATTTGAGATTAAATTATTATTATTATTTAATGATTTTAACCCTTTACCCAACGAATCGGCCGCATCTGTCCACGTAATATGCAAATTCAGCAGTTGAAAAAATATTATTTTTTCAAAAATATTTCAACAAAACCATATCATGTGACCCCTCGTTGGAACGAGCTTATCAAGCTCGTTCCAACAAGGGGTCACATGATATGGTTTTGTTGAAATATTTTTAAAAATTTAAAAAAAAATGATATTTAAAATATTAAATTTTGATATTGTCTGCGTTGGGTAAAGGGTTAAGGTCATCATGACTGCCACAGAAATTTCTATGACTTCTACAGGCCGGTACAAAGTAGAAACAAGAGCTTGGGTGAGGTCTAACTGTGGGAGAAAGAAGGAATATATGCTATCACCTGAAACTAGAAAAAGATAGTTTCATCACATTGGCATGGGAGGGGTTTGACCCCACGCCGAGAGAGTTTCCTTCAGTGGCGCACCAACTGCCTAGCGAAACTATACTGAACCACGCACACTACTCGGCCACCGACAAACCCCTTTGAGACTTGAATTATCTTGATGTTCAAACGTCAGTGGGAATTCATTTTCTTCAATGTTTTTCAAAATGCGACGTCAAACATTGGAAAGTACAAATAACAAGATATTTTTCACATTAGTGATTAAATTTTTGAGGGCTATATTATTTCTGGTTTGCAAATCCCCCCGTCGAGCTCGTTCCAACGATGGATCACATGATATGGTTTTGTTGAAATTTTTGGAAAAAAATTAAAAAATGATATTTAAAATACTAAATTTTGATATCATTTGTGTTGGGTAAAGGGTTATGGAGCTTGAAATGAGACGAAAAAGACAAACTTTTTCGGAAAGTGAAATGGAAACAACGATCTGATTTACAAAACAGTATGCATGTAATGTACAGCGACCTCTCCCATGTCATGGATGCCTTACAGTTTGAATACATGTTTGTTGAGTATCACTCAATATGTTTTTGGTACCTAAGACATTTGCCAAAAACAAGAGGACACCGCCTTTTTTTACTGCATGAATAAATATATTTTTTTGAGATTAATACTACAGGTATTCAAAGCTTCCGAATAGTCAGAATTAATATCTACTCCAAAGAAGTATCTTTTCTGTTTACAGTCAAGGGTAAATTCAATTTTGTATTAAATTTTTTAATGAGTGACAGTGAGTCTGAAATGTTATTCAGTTAGTTATTGATGTTTATGGTCACATATTTATGCACAACGGCTAATCATGACCGTGACAGTTTAATGGGTGGAGAAAGCTGGTGTACCCGGAGAGAACCACCGAGCAACGACGAGCAGCTGCCAGCTCCTCAACATTGCAACTCCACACTGCAGCACAGGCAGGGTTAGATTGGTTGAAGACATGCGTACCATTGACGTGCAGTACGCCTTAGTACACGGCGTCATCGTGCCCCCATGCGGGCAATGGAGATGAAGTGTCTTGCCCAAGGACACAACGCGGTTGCCGCAGGTGGGATTCGAACCGAGGACCTCTCGGCTTGCAGCCTGCACCTCTACCTACTGAGCTACCGCGCTCCCTGAAAAGTTATTTACTGCATGTTTTTAAGGCTCAGAAAAAACCAAACCAAAACTTTTTTTTTTCTTTCTGAAACTGAAACAGAATCTGAAAAAATCAAACTCTCCCAGCTGTAATCTCCAGCTGTGCTTAAAAAAAAAAATCAACCTTTACATTTTATTATATTTTCAACTTTTGTCTCCAAAATATAATTTATGGCTCATCATAAGAACACGCTTATAGTGTTTGTTCCAATTAGGAGTCTGATGCAATTTTTTAACCCTTTACCCAATGCAGACGATATCAAAATTTATTATTTTAAATATAATTTTTTTAAATTTTCAAAAAATTTCAACAAAACTATATCATGTGACCCCTCGTTGGAACGAGCTCGTTCCAATGAGGAGTCACATGATATGGTTTTGTTGATATTTTTTGAAAAATAATATTTTTTCAACTGCTGAATTTGCATATTACGCGGGCAGATGCGGGTGATTCGTTGGGTAAAGGGTTAAGACAACTGGAGGTACTGTGAGCAAGCTCACAAAGTGATATCCCCCCCCCCGCACCTGAAATGTATAAGTTAGATTATCTCCCCTTGGAAATGTCAGAACGGAATTATATTGCTTCATGCACATCTTCATATGGAGTTCTTCCATCGTGTAAAGTTTCAAGAAAATTCTTCAAACGGTTTAGGAGGAGTTGCGCTTATAAGGATGGACAGACGGACAGACGGACGGATGGACACTCCAACATTTCGGGTTTATGGGCTACCAAAAAAAACATTTTTGTAAGTCCAAAACCTTATTTTACCCAGAACCCCACCCCCTCCACCCTAGAACTTATATTTAACCCTAACCCCACCCCTCCACCCAAAAACCACACCCTAACCCTACTCCACCCTGACCCTAAACCCTAAAAGCCCATCCCTGACCCTAACCCCCACCCACCCTGGGACTTAACCCCTAACCTTAAGCCCTACTCTGGGGCTACCCCTAACCCTAATCCCACCCCACCCCTGACCCAACCCCACCCTAGCAAAACCAATAGGATTAGGAGCTATTTTTCGGTTTAGGGGCTACTAAAACTAAAACCCCATCCCTGACCCCAACCCTAACCCCCCCAGGACCTAACCCTCCCCAACCTTAAGCCCTACTCTGAGGCTACCCCTAAACCTAGCCCCACCCCACTCCTAACCCTAACACTACCTTAATTTGGAGGTAGCCCCTAATAATAATATTCCCTAAACCCCCAATGTTGGCCCGGACAGACAGACGGACATACGGACAGGGTGATTCCTATATACTTTCCCAAACTTTGTTTGCGAGGGGTATAAAAAATAAGAACTACATTACCAACATTATCCCTTTTCATTCATAGCCTAACTAATAGTTAACGCAAGCAAAAACATTTCTTGAATAAGGCCTCATAAAGTAGATTTTCAGTTTCTCATGCCATTTTTTTGTAAAATTGCATGCGGACGGGCAGTTTTTTATTTTATTTTTTATTTTTTGTAACTATTTCTTTGCCATCAAAAGTTCATGTTCTTGGTTGTTTTATGTCTTTTGGCCTCATAATCTACAGTCCAGGACAGCATGGGTGGTGGTGTATTTCATCCCTTGAGTGCAAGAAGGCTTTGCAATGCTGCACTCAAAGTCCAAATTTATCAATTTTATTAACTTGGGTAAAATATCAGACATAAACCATTTACTTTTTAGTTTTTGAAGTTTGCATTGGTTATAAAAAGGGAGCATGCGGTAGCCAAAAAGACCATGCAGGAGGGCCTGAGAAACAGATTTTTAACTTTTTTTAGACCCAACTAAAATTTTCCTATTTGAGCTGTTTACTGATACCGGTAGATTAAACCCCATGTTCCAAAGGAGGGTCTCATTACTGAGATATTTACAAATTAAATCCCTTCTTCAAAAGGAGGGTCTCATTATTGAGCAGTTTATCAATTGATTAAATCCCCTGTTCCAAAGGAGGGTCTAATTGAGCTGTTTACTAACTGATTAAATTCCCTGTTCCAAGGGAAGGGCTCATTAATGGTAAGAAAATGAAATCCGATTCAACATAAATCTTCCTTCTCATTACTAACCTGTTACCTATCCTTTTCTTACAGACTCGGCAGTTTTTCTCATCTGTTATCACAACTTTGACTTTTTCGTAAAACATTTTCTGCTCATTTACCTGAAAATGTAATTCCATTCAATCACAGATCCAACTGTTGAGTTAAGAATTTAGCTTAAATTGCACTAATTAACAAGAGGCCCCAGGGGACCTGAGGGTGCTCACCTGACATGGTAGTCTAAATATCAAACCAGGGACTTGACTTGAATAAGCTGCATACGCCCCTCCTAAGAAAAGCATATACCAACTAGATGAAGTGATTGTGCCCACACAATACACAGGATTTTCCTTCTATTTTCAGCTCCTGCACTTTTACGTCCCAAAACTGAGATAAATGCATAAAAACAGATTTTTTTCCCAAACAAAATATTTTCAGCCTAAAATTTTTTCTTCTTCTTAACACCCATAAAAAACCAAAAAACTAATTTCGGGATTTTGGTCCAAAATTTTGTAAGTCCCACCCGGACCCCAAAGTTTCAGAGTAAACAAAACAACTTTTTTTTTGACTTAAAATAGACCAAAATGCATAAAAAACAAAAAAAAAATTCCGGATTTTGGTACAAAATTTTTCAAGTCCCACCTAGACCCCAAAATTTCAGTGTAAAAAAAAATAATTTTTTTTTGTCTTAAAATTGACCAAAACGCATAAAAAACAAAGAAAATTTGCAGATATTGGTCCAAAAAAAATTTGCAGATATTGGTCCAAAAAAGTCCCACCCGGACCCCAAATTTTCAGTGTAAAAAAAAAAAAATTTGTTTGTCTTGAAATTGACCGAAACGCATAAAAAACAAAAAAAATTTTTCCGGATTTTGGTCCAAAATTTTATAAGTCTCACCAGGACCCTAAATTTTCAGTGTAAAAAAAAAAATTTTTTTTGTCTTAAAATTGACCGAAACGCATAAAAAAACAAAAAAAAAATTTCCGGATTTTGGCCCCAAATTTCTAAGTCCAGAACGGGACCCCAAATTTTCAGCCTAAATATGAACCCAGGGACTTGGCTTGAACAAACTTGAATCTCACCCCCCTGAGGATGCTGCATACCAAATATCAAAAGATATTCAGGTGAGCTAAAAAAAAGTCAGGTGAGCTAAAAATTGAGGCTCTGATAAGGAGCCCTAATATGAACACACAAGCTCAGTTTGAACAAACTTGAATCTGATCCCAGATGCTGAATACATATCAAAAATCAAAAGCTTCTGACTAGTGGATGAGAACAAGATTTTCAAAGGGTATTCCACATACTGCACCAGGTATGTACTCATTGGTGCTTAAGGTCATATATTTCTGCATAATGGCTATTATTATGCTGCAAAGTTAGTTTGTCCAATCAGAATGCTGAAATACTATCTATGGATTCTGCTGTATCAGGTAACTCACCTGATAGTAGATGGCATTACTATTTTGATGCATTTGAACACACCTTGAATTTTCAAAATATGAATTAAAACAAAATAAGACAATGTAAGTACCCAAAATATTTTCAAGGTACCGTATTTATTAATTTAAAACATTAAATATTTAAACTAGAGTGATGTCACGCATACAGGCCTGAAAATAAGCCATCTGACATTTGCAGAATGAGGTCCTCAGAAGGTGAATTTGATCATGCTATCCCATACTGTGGGCCAATTTATCCTCTGGGTACCTCGTTTTATTTAGGTTTGAAACCCTGATTCAGATTGAGGTCCACAGAGGTTAAATTTAGTGATGCTACCCTGCTGTGCAGGGTAGCATCACTAAATTCACCCTCTGGGGACCTCATTTTGCAGATGTCAGTCTGCTTATTTTCTGGCTTGCACGCATGCAGCCCGACTGTCCCAGCAATGGCAATGCTTAGACACAAAATAGAGCCATTTTTTGTTAACCGTTTACCTAATGAATCTGCTGTATCTGCACTCGTGATATACAAAATTTGCTATTCAAATTTTATTTTTTCATTTCTCTACTTCCAAACATACCCCATGACCTATTAATGGAACAAACTTGATGAGCTTGTTCCAATAAAGACTAATAAGCCACGGTTAGAAGTAAAAAATGAAAAAAATCTGATGTTTCAGAAAAATAATTTGTACTGTTGGCTTCAACTTGTGTTAGGTAAAGGATTAAAGGGGGGGGGGGGGGGGGGGGTTGTGGTGGTGTGATATAGTAGTCAATTATTGTTTGTTTGCATTTAATAACTTCCAATCCTTCAAAATGCATTTTTGGAAAAACTGCCTAAATGACTGTCGGGGGGGTTGGGGGGGGGGGGGGTTGGGGGGGGGGGGGGAGTTGTGGAACCTATATTCAAACCTGGCCCGTATTACTAGCTGGAAAATACACATATCAACTTTGGTTGAAATCAAATAATCCAAACTGGAGTTATTGGTCGGAAACCAACTGTTTACAGACCGACCGATGGATGGACGAACGAAAGTCATGACTATAGCCCTGACTGTAAATGGTCATGCTAAAAATGCATTTTGTACCAAAGAAAAAATATTGCTTAAATGGCCCTGGGTGAGGAGGAGGTGGGGGGGGGGGGAGGTGTTAGGGGAGTCCATTGTTTTTTCGGCATGTGGTCAGTCTGAATCCTTCAGAATGCATTTTGAGCAAAGAGAAAAAAAACAAGAGGCCCCACGTGGCCTTAATCGCTCACCTGACAAAGTGACTCTAAGAAGTATTTTAGGTCACCTTCACCATGTCATGCCTCATCAACATTAACTGGTTGAGTGATAGATTTTGTTTGAAGTTCAACATTTGTTACCTAAAATTAGTTTTATTTAAAATCGTTGGTGTGTGGCCAATCTCCAATGATTTTTAATAAAGCAAATTTATCTCTGCAGACAAACTGGTTTAGCATGAAGCACAAACAAGGAATGTGAAGAGATAGCCTTGGACATCTCTCCCCAACTGTGGATATCTTCCATGTGCTACATGTATATATTTGCATGCAAGAAAACAAAAATTTTCACAAATTTTCCAAAATATTAGTATTTTTATCATCATTGGAACAAGCTCAAACAGCTTATTCCAATAGGGGTATGGGAAGATCAGGTATATTTTTGAGACAGAAATGTGAATATATAAATAATGGTGTTTTTTTTGTGAATGATGCTGGAGAATTTTGCGTAAAGATATGGTAAATGGTTTGTTCTAGATACAGAATGATGCAAAAGTATTTAAATTTGATTAGGCAAGTTGTTCCTATAATGCATTTAAAAATTGAAGTAACTGTTTTTTTGCTGACGAACTTTTAGATGTGTGTGTCTGTGTTTGTGTGTGTGTGTGTGTGTTTGTGTGTGTGTGTTTGTGGGGGGGGGGGGGGGGTAAGAGTGTTCTTGCAAACAAAATTCCTGAATAAATGGAAAATTTTATTTTTTGTGTGAAAGACATAGTGCGTGAATGTTGATTGGAACAAGCTTAGAGAGCTCATTTTAATGTGAAGTCATAAAGCTGTGTTTTACATACGAAATTCTGGAATAACTAAAAAAATTGCTTTTTTGACTCAAAAAGCATGGTGTGCGACCTCTCATTGGAATGAGCTCAAAAAGCTCATTCCAATGGGGTATTTACAAGCGATAAGTACATGTATGTTTAAGAGACAAAAATTAAAATTTGAATAGCGATTTTTGCGAAGAATGCTGACAAGTTTTGGCAGTTATGCTGGTAAAAAGGTAAGATATGCAAAGTGGTTGTTTTTTAGAGGCGACATTTAATTAAGGGGAATTAACCCTTGATTACTGAGGTAACTTCTAAAAGTACTGAAATTTCATGAAGCAATGTGAATAACAGACAACAGTTGCCTAAAAATTTCATGAATAACTAAAATTTTTATTCCTTTGTCTCGAAAACATGGCATATGACCTTTGTTGGAATGAGCTGAATGCGTGTGTTCCAATGAGGGGTCATAAAATTTGAACGAAGATTTGTGTGAATAATGCATTAGTACTGCTAGATTTGGGTAAACGGTTCACCCTGGATACCACCCCTTCTATAGTAGATCTTTTCTGCAAATTTTGTCTAAGATTCTATCAACTTTACAAATAAATACGTTCATGAATCACAATCAGATCCACCCTACAATGTTGCATACCAAATATCAAAAGATTCTGCCTGCTGGATCTGGAGAAGAAGATTTTTTAAGAAATATGCCTGAAACGCACTAAGTTAAAATTTGGGCTCCTATACGGAGCCCAAATATAAACCCAGGGGGCCGATTTGAACAAACTTGAATCAGATCCACCCCACAATGTTGCTTACCAAATATGAAAAGATTCTGAAGCTGGATCTGGAGAAGAAGATTTTTTAAGAAATTTGCCTGAAATGCACTAAGTTCGAATTCAAGCTTCTATAGTGAGCCCAAATATGAAACTAGGAAGCCGATTTGAACAAACTTGAATCAGATCCACCCCACAATGTTGCATACCAAATATCAAAAGATTCTGCCTGCTGGATCTGGAGAAGAAGATTTTTTAATAAATTTGCCCGAAATGCACTAAGTGCGAATTCGGGCTTCTATATTAAGCCCAAATATGAATCCAGGGGGCCGATTTGAACAAACTTGAATCAGATCCACCCCGCAATGTTGCATACCAAATATCAAAAGATTCTGCCTGCTGGATCTGGAGAAGAAGATTTTTGAAGAAATTTGCCTGAAATGCACTAAGTGCGAATTCGGGCTTCTATATTAAGCCCAAATATGAATCCAGGGGGCCGATTTGAACAAACTTGAATCAGATCCACCCCACAATGTTGCATACCAAATATCAAAAGATTCTGCCTGCTGGATCTGGAGAAGAAGATTTTTGAAGAAATTTGCCCGAAATGCACTAAGTTTGAATTCGAGCTTCTATAGTGAGCCCAAATATGAATCCAGGTGGCTGATTTGAACAAACTTGAATCAGATCCACCCCGCAATGTTGCATACCAAATATCAAAAGATTCTGCCTGCTGGATCTGGAGAAGATGATTTTTTAAGAAATTTGCCTGAAATGCACTAAGTTCGAATTCGAGCTTCTATAGTGAGCCCAAATATGAATCTAGGAAGCCGATTTGAACAAACTTGAATCAGATCCACCCCACAATGTTGCATACCAAATATCAAAAGATTCTGCCTGCTGGATCTGGAGAAGAAGATTTTTTAATAAATTTGCTTGAAATGCACTAAGTTCAAATTTGGGCTCCTATACTGAGCCCAAATATAAACCCAGGGGGCCGATTTGAACAAACTTGAATCAGATCCACCCCACAATGTTGCTTACCAAATATGAAAAGATTCTGCCTGCTGGATCTGGAGAAGAAGATTTTTTAAGAAATTTGCATGAAATGCACTAAGTTCAAATTCAAGCTTCTATAGTGAGCCCAAATATGAATCTAGGAAGCCGATTTGAACAAACTTGAATCAGATCCACCCCACAATGTTGCATACCAAATATCAAAAGATTCTGCCTTCTGGATCTGGAGAAGAAGATTTTTTAAGAAATTTGCCTAAATGCACTAAGCTCGAAATCGGGCTCCTATACTGAGCCCAAATATGAACCCAGGGGGCCGATTTGAACAAACTTGAATCAGATCCACCCTACAATGTTGCATACCAAATATCAAAAGATTCTGCCTGCTGGATCTGGAGAAGAAGATTTTTTAAGAAATTTGCCTGAAATGCACTAAGTTCGAAATCGGGCTCCTATACTGAGCCCAAATATTAACCCAGGGGGCCGATTTGAACAATCTTGAATCAGATCCACCCCACAATGTTGCTTACCAAATATGAAAAGATTCTGCCTGCTGGATCTGGAGAAGAAGATTTTTTAAGAAATTTGCCTGAAATGCACTAAGTTCGAATTCAGGCTTCTATAGTAAGCCCAAATATGTATCCAGGGGGCCGATTTGAACAAACTTGAATC
This sequence comes from Pictodentalium vernedei, assembly GCA_031216915.1. Classification (NCBI taxonomy): domain Eukaryota; kingdom Metazoa; phylum Mollusca; class Scaphopoda; order Dentaliida; family Dentaliidae; genus Pictodentalium; species Pictodentalium vernedei. Next base: position 45,763,558 of record CM062292.1, on the reverse strand, counting down.
AGATCTACCCCGCAACATTGCATACCAAATATCAAAAGATTCTGCCTGCTGGATCTGGAGAAGAAGATTTTTGAAGAAATTTGCCTGAAATGCACTAAATTCGAATTCGAGCTCCTATAGTGAGCCCAAATATGAATCTAGGGAGCCGATTTGAACAAACTTGAATCAGATCCACCCTACAATGTTGCATACCAAATATCAAAAGATTCTGCCTGCTGGATCTGGAGAAGAAGATTTTCAAAGAAATTTGCCTGAAATGCAGTAAGTTCAAATTTGGGCTCCTATACTGAACCCAAATATAAACCCAGGGGGCCGATTTGAACAAACTTGAATCAGATCCACCCCACAATGTTGCATACCAAATATCAAAAGATTCTGCCTGCTGGATCTGGAGAAGAAGATTTTTTAGGAAATTTGCCTGAAATGCACTAAGTTCGAAATCGGGCTCCTATACTGAGCCCAAATATGAACCCAGGGGGCCGATTTGAACAAACTTGAATCAGATCCACCCTACAATGTTGCATACCAAATATCAAAAGATTCTGCCTGCTGGATCTGGAGAAGAAGATTTTTTAATGTTTTTCCCATTGCCTACAGTGTTAAAAAGTGCTGACTCAGCACTTTTTCAAAGTCCCGAAACTGTACCCTATGATAAAACCGATGGCAATTTTTTTTTACCAATCCTTTCTGTTGGTCCTAAGGAAGCTGCACACCAAATAAAAATTCTCAGTGCCGTGCAGTTTTGGAGATATGGGCGTTTTAAATTTTTTCTATTTTTAGCTCCTGTGGTTCCCACGGGGCTGCGGGAAAATTTTTTTTTGCATAAATCAAGTACTCATGACCCAATAAGCCCTCACATAAAATTTGGTTCAAATCAGCCTCTCGGTTTGGAAAATAGAAATTTTGGGCGGGGCAAAAAATTTTGCCCCTCTCATAACAACGTCAAGTATAGCCCCACAAACTTCTCTTGAACAAATCTGAGTCTACACCTCAAAAGGAAGCTGCACACCAAATATCAAGTCTCTGCTACTGCTGGTTCATGAGAAGAAGATTTACAAAGATTTTGGTGCCCCTTGGGGGTGTGGCACCACCCAGGAGGAGGGGCAACTTCATTTGAACAAATCTGAATTGGCATTAGGTAATAAACATTTAGCCAACATTTGAATAAAATTGGGCTAGTGGTTTAGGAGGAGAAGTCGATAATGTAAAGTTAACGCCGGACGGACGACGACGGACGCCGGACAGAAAGTGATCAGTTAAGCTCCCCTTGAGCTTCGCTCAGGTGAGCTAAAAATGCTTAAATGGTGCCGAGGGGGGGGGGGGGGGGGCATTTGTGTGGGTTTTTAACCACAAACTTTAAGCAAAACTGTAAAAATGCATTTTTGACAAAAGAAAAAAAAAGTGTGTAATTGGCCCCCGGGGGGGGGGGGGGGGGGGGGGGGGGGGGGGGGGGGGTACATGAGTTTAAAAAAAGTTCTGCATGTAGTGACTGTAAATAGTTAAAAAAAAAAAAATGCAATACATATTGGAGGGAAAAAAAAATGCCTAACTGGTGGGGGCTGGGCAGGGCAGGGCAATAACTTCAACAATTTTCATTGGATAATTGTGGTCATCAAACCTGACCTACAAACATGTACTGAAAAGAATTGAAATCCATTAACTTTTGTTTAAGTTATGGCATAAAGAAAGTTCAGACTGACGGATGGACTGACAGATAGACGGACGGACAGAGCGAGCTCTGTGCTATATCCCTCCCTTCTGGGAGGGGATAAAAAGTAACAAAGTATGTGGTAGAAACCTAATTTGAAATTTAGAGAAACTAAGTTCGAAAAGCATTGTGAAAAGGGTTAAATTAATGCCAATATCCTGGGGACTCACTTTGAAAAAACATGAATCTACCCCAAGCCCTCCCCCCCCCCCCCATAAGGATGGTGAAAACTAAATATCAAAAGACTCTCACTGGTGGATCAGAAGAACATTTTCACATAATTTTCCTTCATTTCACACCAAGTTAAAATTTGGGCTCTTAAAAGGAGCCTAAATATGAGCCCAAACTAAATATGCTGTATCAAGAATATTAAAAGATTCTAACTACTGCTTCTAGAGAAGATTTTTGTAACTTTTTAAAATATGCTGACTCCACATGTTTTGGATTCCCCACACAGGGTTCTCTATGATAAACAGACTGCAATGTTTTTCGATTCTGCTGGTCCTAAGGATGCTTCATACCAAAGACATTTCTCTGTGTATGCGGTTTGGGAAATATGAGCATTTGAAAAGTTTTATATTTTTAGCTCCTGGGGTTTCTATGGGGATATGAGAAAAAGATGGTTTAAATCAGCCTATCGGTTCTGAGAACAGAAATTTTAGGGAGGTGTCAGAACTGAAAATGCTGTGATCCAGGCCTGGCATTCTTTAGGAGTGCTGCAAGCCTACTGCACGCCTAGAAAAAACTGAGGAGGGCTGTTTGGGACTGCCTTTAAAATCTATTACCATTTCGTCCCCTGAGTTCCAATGTGTTCTCTGTGCCTACTGGCACAGAGAACACATTAGAACTCAGGGGACGATTTGTCAATGTTACATTGATTCGCAATAATTCATGACCCATTCTGTGTCACATTTTGATCCATTTGAGTGTAGAAAACAGTCCCATAAGAATTGAATGCAACTATTTGAATAATGAGAAGATGTGTGCACCAATTTGTCCACTATGTAGCTGAATTTAGTTCAATTTTTCAGTCGCAATATTAATACCGTGAAGTGAATATAACCAAAATAGCATACAAGTTTTTGCATTGAAAATTTCAGATGCAATTGCACTCCCAAGCAATCTGAGGAGGCAACTGTTTTGCACTCCTTGATTTTCTAAATTGCCAGGCCTGATGTGATCCCTCATTAGAATGAGCTTGACAAGCTCATTCTAAAGACAAGGGTCACATGATAGGGTTTTGTTGAAACATTGTGAAAAATTAACTTCACATAACATCCATATCAAACTAGCACTATTCAAATTTTATTTTTTTTAACCTCTTACCCAACAAATCGCCTGCATCTGCCTGCGTAATATGCAAATTCAGCAGTTGAAAAAATATTATTTTTCAAAAAATTTCTACAAAACCGTATCATGTGACTCCTCGTTGGAACGATCTCGTTGAGCTCATTCCAGCAAGGGGTCACATGATATGGTTTTGTTGAAATTTTTTGAAAATTTTGAAAAAATGATATTTAAAATACTAAATTTTAATATCGTCTGCGTTGGGTAAAGGGTTAAAAATAATGTTATGTGAAGTAAGGTTAAAAAAGTTATGGTTTGAAAGTTTCCAAATATTATTTTCTGTGATATTGACCTAGGATGTATGACTAGGTTCAAGGTTAATAACACACACATGGAACTGGAAAATGATTGGGGTGCACCCTTTTGTCCTAATTTGGAACATTAAAACCAGAAATAACAGCCTTATCCTGTTATGTTTTATTGCCGTGCCTTTCTTTGTGTTTCTATAATCATATTATTATGGAAGTTACTCATAAATGTAGAGGATGCAGAGAGAATTTATATATTTTTCGTGATGTCTTCACACCTTTTTTAATTTGGGCACACCTTTAAACGGAGTGAAATTGGGGTAATCTAAAGCCTGTGTGTTGAAATATTAATCAGTCAGGATGACAGTTAAAAAACTCAAGACTTTCTGCATTTCTTTTGTTAACCATGTTCAATATTCATGTCTCTGATTTCAATTCGAATATGCGTTTGAATTTGTTTTTAAATATCAAATATTTGCAGAACCCTACTTATGAGTGGCAATGTCCCTAAAATTTTGAATGGATTTCTAGAACTTGCAAGGGTCGATCTCAAAAACTTGACATTTTTCTAGGACTTTAAGCCCTGGAATTTAACCCTTCGCTGAACGAAATGGGCTGTATCCACCTGCATCATTTACAACTGATCCGTTGGAAAGAATTTTTTTTTAAAAACATATTCTAAAGATTAGTCATAATATTATTTATTTATTTATTGGTGTTTAAGGTCACATACTTCATGATCATAATCATGACCACGAACGTTTTACGGGCGGAGGAAACTGGAGTACCCGAAGAGAACCACTGTGCATCGACGAGCAACTCTCAGCTCCTCAACATTCTAACTCTGTTCAAGCTTCGCTCAAGAAGATTACAGCGGTTGAAGACATGTGCACCATTGATGTGCAGTATGCCTTAGTACATGGCATCATCGTACCCCCATGTAGGCAACCAGGATAAAGTGCTTTGCCCAAGGACACAACACAGGTTGTTCCTGACATGAGTCATAATAAGGTTTTTGAAGAATCTTTTGTGAAACATTTGAAAAGAATTTAAAAGAATAAATTTCAATATCATATGCATTGGGTAAAGAATTAAAAAGTTCCAGAACATTCAAGATTCCAAGACCAACAATTGTACAGTACAGTCACTGTGGATTGATTGTAAGCCACTTGTGGGCAGTGATGTCTACGCATGCGTTTACCAGGTAACAAAAATTATCAGCAAAATTTTAATTAATGAAGCACCGGGTTGTACCCGGTGCTTCATTAATTAAATTTTTGATGATTATTCCTATAATTAGCGTTGGGAATGTAATATTAGTGCATCTGTGGAAATATTGCCCACCGGTGGAAAGTGACCAGTCCACGGCGGCTGTACTATACACTGAGTAAGAAAACATGTATTCAGAAAAAAACTAGAGTGCACCGTCACCGTGCCGTAGCTGCGACGATTCGTGCAATGCCAATGATGTTTTAAAACTCGTTGGTGACAAAAATAATTTGTTGGTGACAAGTCCATAAATGTGACAGAAATTATCCGAATGACATGCACTATTGAGAGGATGTAGATATCATGAAGATACACTTGCATACCAAGTATGGTGTCATTCCATCAAGTCTTGTAGGAGTTATGGTGTTTTTTAAACTCATTGGTGATAAAAAAAACTCGTTGGTGAAAAAAAAACTTGTTAGTGACAAGTCCATAAATGTACAGTCACATGGATTGGTCGTAATCCACATGTGGGCAGTGATGTCCACGCATGCCTTTACCAGGTAATACAAATCATTAGCAACAAAATTTTAATTAATGAAGCACCAGGTTGTACCCAGTGCTTCATTAATTAAATCTTTTATGATTATTCTTATAATTAGCATTGGGAATCTAATATTATTGTATCTGTGGAAATACTGCCCACCCGTGGAAAGTGACCAGTCCACGGCGGCTGAACTATACACTGAGTAAGAAAACATGTATTCAGAAAAAAAACTTTGAGAGAGTGGTTAACCATAACCCTGATTTTTTGTAGCAATCTGCAAGAAAAATGCACATTTCCTGCAGCAACTAAACCATGTAACCATGCAGTCACAAAGTTAAACTGAAAACAAAGACTCACAAGACATGATTTGAACCAATACAGTCAAATAACCACAAAGAACAGAGAGTCAACTATGAGCTCTTTTTAAATTTGTTTGTGGAACATAAAAATCACCTGTAAATTCTCAGCAAACAGCATGCTTTTTAACACTTGGTTCTCCCTCTTTGTTGAGGCTTTCTGTTCCATAACATTTTCTAAGTAAGTAAGAATTTCCTTCAGTTCTGTTTGTGAAGACAGTAACTCTAACGCCTGTAATATATAATAATCTCCCTTTAAATTTAAAACTTCATGCACGACCAACTTGTGTCACTTTTCCTGTGTTGACATTACACAAGATACAATCTTTTCATTTAGAGATTAGCTGTCACTCTTGAGTGCGATCGCACATGCAATTTTTACTTTTTGCAAGTAAATAAAGGGCACCTTGGTACCACCTAGCGAGCAATTCACCTTTACCTAATGAATCGGCTGTATCTAATGCATAATAAACAATTTATTGGTGTTTAAGGTCACATATTTCTGCACAATGGCTAATCATGATCACGACAGTTTTACGGGTGGAGGAAGCCAGAGTACCTGGAGAGAACCATCGAGCAATGGCAAGCAACTGTCAGCTCCCCAACATACTAACTCCACACAAGCAGGGTTAGCATTGGTTGAAGACAGGCGCACCATCGACGTGCAGTATGTCTTACTACATAGTGCCACCGTGCCCTCACATGGGCAATGGGGGTGAAGTGTCTTGCCTAAGGACACACCACAGTTGCCACAGGTGGGGTTCGAACCGAGAACCTCTCAGCTTGCAGCCTGCACCTCTACCTGGTTTTGTTCATTTTTTTACACAAATGTTAAAAAATTTATAGTAATTTATATATTTTTTATACTTACCAATGACCCAGACTTAGCTGGTGCTAACTCCACAAAAACCAGGGCCAAACACAAATTTTGCCCCCCAATCCCCAAAATTTGCATCCAAAACAAAAAGAAATCATGTCCTAAAGGACCTCCATAGTACGACTCTACTGCGCATGCGCAGTGACGCAGTCGTCCCGAAATTGGCGCCAAATATCATTCTTACTGGCAGTGCCTGGTCAGCGCTATGTACTCAGCAGGGAGGCAAGAGTTCCCAACTCAGGGAGGGCCATCCCCGTCTGGGTCATTAGTAAGTATAAAAAATATATAAATTACTATAAATTTTTTAACATTTTTATACTGTACCAATGACCCAGACTTAGCTGAATAGTAAACAGGCTGGAGGGCCTAGGACATAGAGGAAAATCCAATAAGCTCAATTATATAATAAAGAGGTAACCCCTTAAGGAGAAAAGGAGTATTAGGCTTTACATGTATCTTTCTTATTTAATATTAAATTAGAAAGATACACTACCCTTAATAATTGAGCACAATAACATTCATGTTCTCTATTAACATCCAGTATAACCCTTATACTAATTATTTTTAAAGCAAGCCAATAAATAAAGTAGTCCAGAGAATTGAGACTCTTTATAATCATTTAAAAGTGTCCGAGTATTGTATATTAAAGCCTGTTTGACACTTGACATATACAAAGGCTTCACACCGAGCTACACTTTAAAAATAAGACATGAATGAAATTAAACATTAATATTACACTTTAAAACCATCCCGGAAGCGACTCAGAAATACTGTCTTGGAGGAGGCATTCCCTTGCTTTTCACTATAAAGCAGGTGACCTAAGGGAACACCCGCCCCCCCCCCCCCCTTCCCCTTGCCCTGGGTCAAATAGCCCAGAGCGAAGAGGGCAGCCGGACGGAGTCACTGCCGGAACAGAAAGCCTGCATAACTATAGTTGCAACTGTTTAGTGGACGACATTCTGAGCAACAGATAACGGACCTAAACAATGCAGGTCTCCAGAAATGGACTCAATATTTCTGAGATAAAAATTAGTAAATGTGGAAGGCTGAGACCAATAAGCAGCCTTCATTAAATCTGTAATAGCAACACTATTAGCATAAGCCCAGGAAGTAGAAAGAGCTCTTACTTCATGAGCAGAAATCTTAAGCACAGACTGCTGAGAAGAAGATAAATCTTCATACGCAGTACGGATAGTTAACTGAATCCATCTAGCAATAGAATGGACTGAAATGTCCTTTCTATTAGGCATCAAAGACAGAAAGAAACGTTTCCGTCCCTTTCTGATGAACTGAGATCTCTGTTTATAGATACGTAGTGCTCTAACAGGACAGAGTAAAGGCCTACGCCCGTCTGAAGACGGAAGAGCCTTAATAACAATAGGTTCCGGATATTTATTAGGAGCCTGATTCTTAGCTAAAAAACCGACATTAGTAGTGAAGGTGATAGTGTTCCCAACACTACGATAATGAGAATCATCCACCGATAGTGCATGAAGCTCACTGACTCTTCTGGCAGAAGAGAAAGCTAAGAGAAAAGCTGTCTTATAAGATAAGAATTTGAAATCTACTGTCCCAAGAGGTTCAAATGGCTTTTCCTTCAATTTAAGGAGAACCCAAGCTAAATTCCACTTAGGAATTAATCTAAGAGTTCTGGGTCTATTTATCGAAAAGTTTCTAACCAATTTCGATAAAGAGACATTAGATCCAATTTGTAAACTATCATGATGTGCATAGGTATCAGATAACATAGATCTATAACCCTTTATAGTAACAGGCTGCAGTTTGATTTCGTCAAACAAGTATACTAGAAAGTTAGCAATGTCTGGTATAGAGGGATCAAATATATCTACAGAATGATCCCTACACCAACGACGGAAAACCTTCCACTTAGCCGCATAGTTTAGCGAAGAGGAGGTCCTCCTACAGTTAGAAATCGCGTCCACTGCTCGTCCTGTAAAGTGCTTGCCATGCAAGAAGGACCGCACAACGGAAAAACGTGAAGGTTGAGACCTTGCGGGTTGTGATGGAGTTGGCGCGATTTCCCCTGCGAAAGAAGATCCTCTCGTGGAGGAAGCATCCGCGGTAGGTCCCACAACAGACACCTGAGTATATTTATCCACGGTCTCTGCGGCGACAGAGATGCTACCAACAGAATCTTGCATTGAGATTGTTTTATCTTTAGCAATACTTGCTGAATTAACGGCGCTGGAGGATACGCATATCCTATCATTCCGTCCCAAGGGATCGACAGAGCGTCTACTGCAAATGCTCTTGGATCCGGACACGGGGACACATACGTCTGCAACTGATTGTTGAGATGTGTCGCAAATAAGTCTATCATTGGCCGTTCCCATTGGTAGCAAATCTGATTGAATACTTGTTTGTTGAGAGTCCACTCCGACGGCAACAAGCGACCCTTTCGTGAAAGGGAGTCTGCTAGCACATTCAGACGACCCGGTATGTGACGGACCGAAAGAAGAACGTGATGTTCCAACGCAAACAGAAGGATTCTTTCCGTTAGATTGAACAACGGAACTGAATGAGTGCCTCCCTGATTCCGAATATACGCCACTACTGTCGTATTGTCGGATAGGATTTGGACATGAGCGTCGTGAATAATGTCCATCCAGTGACGTAACGCAAGCCAAATTGACATCATTTCCTTGATGTTTATGTGCTTGCACAGGAATTGCGGATCCCAAAGACCCTGGCATCTCGAATCCGTTGGGATTAATGATGCACCCCAACCTGTTTGACTGGCATCCGTCATAATGGTAAAACTCGGATCCGGCAACTGCAGCGGAACTCCTTGAGTTAACCACTGAATGTTTGCCCAAGTCTGAATCTCTTGTTTCACTTGATCTGACAAGAGAACGTCTACATCGAGCGAATGAATTTTCACACTCCAATTCTGAGTCAGGAAAATTTGAAGAGGCCGTGTGCGTAGCCGTCCCATCGGAATGAGATCCGCGGCGGCTCCGCACAGACCTATCAGTCTCATAAATTCTCTTGCCGTGACTTTGTCTGTATTCAGACAATAGCGAGCGTAACAACTGACTAATTTCGCTCTGGTTAACGGCAGACGAACGAGATTGTTGTGCGTCTCGAAGCTCATTCCCAGATGAGTGAATGACTTGGACGGCACCAGATCCGACTTCTCCTCGTTTACTATGAAACCGAGACGTCGGAGCAATAGAAGAAGATTCTGAACATCGTTCTGAAGCGTTAACTCGTTGCCGTACCTCTGAAGAATGTCGTCCAGGTAGGCCGACGTTACCGCAGACGAATGAGCTCGGAAGTAGATCATTACCGAGTTCATTACCCGAGTGAAAGCCCAGGGTGCTAGATTCAATCCGAAGCACATGGCCCGGAACTGATACACCACTCCTAGGACTGCGAAGCGTAGATACTTTCGGAATGTCGGATGTACCATGACGTGAAAGTACGCATCTTTGAGATCTATGCTCGTTGCATAATCGTTCACCCGAATACTCGCTCTGACCGATCGAATCGTCTCCATATAAAACTTCGGAGCGACGATCAGCTTGTTTATCCAGCTCAAATCTATGACTGGACGGAACGAGCCGTCTGGTTTCGGAACCAGAAACAGATGGCTGTAGAATCCCAGCGATTCCTGGTTTTCTTCGACCTCTACCGCGTTCTTCATTAAAAGAGACTGCACCTCTGATAGCAGAGCGTCTCTTTTCTGAGGATTTGACGGAAGATGAGTCCACTTTGGACTTCGAGTTAATGGAGGCTTTCGTTTGAAGGATATCTTTAGACCTTCCGAAGTCACTCCTCTCACCCACGGGTCGTCCGTAATCGACGCCCACTCTTGAGAAAAACTCGACAACCTTCCGCCAACCGGAACGCGATAGAGGTTTGAGCCATCACCTCCTGGATCTGCGAGGCCTGCGGTAGGAGAAACCACGTCTTCCACGACCCGCACCTCGCCTCGTCGACCTCGGGGTGTCCGACCGATTGTCCCGGCCTGAAGGACGTCCCGAACGAGAGTCGCTATCCTGACGGTCTCTCGAATAAGAGCTAGAGGACGCACCGGAACCTCTATAGGAACCTCTCTTGGGCGCATAAGACCCAGAAGTGCCCGCCTTATTCGTGTCTGCTGTATCCGACCTTTTAGGAGCGGATCTGAACAACAGAGAATCACTAGCTTTCTTTTTAATATTATCATAAATAGCGGAAAGCTTGCCGTCAAAGAGAAGATCTCCTGAGACCGAAGCGACTCTAAGAGAGTTCTTCACCTTAGAATCCACTAGTGTGGATGTAGCCAGGGCTGCGTCACGTCTAACCAACTCCAGATTTGCCACTGAAAGGGCGGAGTTACACGTGGAATAAGCTACTGCCCTTGAAAGAAGTCTTAAGGAGGATTGTATATCCTGAAACTCTTCCCCTTGAAGGCGCAGTGATAACGCCTTAGTAAGGTGATCTGCGTAAGATAAGGCATCTAAATTGGCTCTGTTAGACGCAATAGCTGTTTCCAACACTGCGGTTGGAATAGAAGCTGACGACGGTAATGATAGCTCTAAGTCTTCCGCCTCGTCGTCCATACGCAGAGGAACTCTCGGTATACCCTGACCTGCCGTGTCGAATTTATTCCTTGCATTAATGAAAGGCAGGTTGAGAGTATTTGCGGACAAGAAACCTGCTTTCCCCGTCCTGGAAGCAAGTTTAAAAATAGCGTCGTTCAATAATTCAAATGTTCTTGCAACATTATTGGACTGCGACGGAAACTCGGGAGCGATGTCCCTGAACCGCTCAAAAAATTCAGAGTCCAATGACGCTATAATTCTCCTGTCCGGAAGCGCAGCAGTCTGGCCCGACGGAACAACTTGAGGAAGAAAGTGCCGGATGAAGTCCACGGCAGCTTTATGTTGTTCCGAAAGGGATAGCTCCAATTCATCCGTATCCCTTTCACCATCCGGTCGGACCTCCCGATGTTCCCGGTCGTCCGCCCCCGATGCTTCGGCGGAGCGTACCGACCCAGCGCCGTCGGATAATTCTCGATCCGACACCGTTTCTGTCGGCTGCTGGGATGCTGCGATAAGCTGTGCTATCTGCACTAGAATGTCCGACGTCGAGACCTGCGGAGGAGCGGTCTTTCGCTGCTTCGCCGAGGGCAGCTCCGCATCAGATGGCTCCCGCATACTTTTCCTATGCGAACGTCCGGAGTCCATCGGTCTCGAATCCCTGGCTGCCGGATGGTGTGACCTGGTCGCCGAAGAATCCTTCATCGGCGAAGCTGGCAAAATATCGGAGGTCACGCAGCCAAGGTGCGGTCGTGTGCGCCGACGAGAAGAGGAAGCCTTAACAGTCTCTGCGGACTGCTTATACAACGGAGCGTCCCGAGCGACGGACGTATGCTCCGCTAAAGACACATTTTGTACCACAACATCTGGTCCCAGATGTTGTTGTACGAGAGAGGGGCCTCTCTCGCTCGCGGCCCGGCTGGACCTGGACGAGCTAGGAACCAGACTAAAAGGCTTCCTCCGTTCTCGTTCCCTATCCGCCGTCACTGGGTGTGCATCTTTTATTTTTATAGTGCTCTCATCACCCAAAATTTCCTCTTGGACCGCATCGGACGAACCCGGCTGCCGAACCATTCGGTGAATGGACGCTACACCGGGCGAGCTAGCGGACGACATTTGTCTAATCTCCATGAGCACTTTTGCCGCTAGCTCTGAATTTATTTGTGACGACGGACGCACACTTGAAGAAGATAACATGGAAACATCACCCTGTTCTGGTTCCTCTGAAATAGAAACTGAGAGAGTAGAGTGACCTTGTGGAGAAAGAGCCGGCATCGCTCTTTCTCCAGAAACAACATATCGTGACACACGTTTCCAATGTTTCTCATCCCAATGTTCACATATAGGACAGGGATTAATGCGAGAACACTGACTACAATTAATACAATGATCATGAAAGTCAGAGGAAGATTTCTTCCTATTACAATTTGAACAAAGTCCCTTCATTGTGAAAGAACAACAATAAGTCCTAGTTACTCGCAAAAACCCCTGACACAAAGATACATAATAACATGATCCATTAATAAATGAAAAAACAATTGCAAAACAAAATAATTTTGAAAAAATATTTTTTCAGAGAAGCCCAAGTTGCTGGAAAGTAACGTTGAGCCCCGATGGATCCGATGGCAAAGTGTGGTCAAAAATTTTAAAATTATATAAAATAATTAATGAGACACTTTCGGATAATATAAATGTATCTTATAATGAGATAAACTACCACAAAGGCAAACAGCCCCCCTCAAAAAAGGCTGTTGCCAATGAAAACAAACAGTGTAAACACAGTAGAAAACATGACTCCAGGCACTGAAAAAACTGGCCCGGAATCAGTCATCAATTACACTCTATCTGATGCAAAACAGAGACTCCCAGGGGAGAATCTGCAGAACATCAGATGGAAGATGCAGAACACAAACGTTATACACCCATGGGTGAAAACGTAACTATGGGGAAAATAACTGAAAACATTCTGTAACCAAGCAACTCTCCCAGGGAATTTTAGAAATGAAACTTCTCAAAAATATGCCAAAAGCATGGGAGAATTGCAAGGGGGGACTTTAGAAGGCTAGGGGAGAGGAAACACTGAATAAGCAGTGCAACAATTAGCAAGAATGACAACAAGAGGCCCATGCCTCGAAAATAGGCAACTTAACATAATTTCAACAAAAAATTTTAAGTACAGCCCTGATTATTTTTTGCCACTTCTTTTTTCCTCTCCTCCTTCTATCCTCCTTAGAATCACATTTTCTCCAAAAATTACGTGTCTGGCATCCTTTAAACTGAGATTTACAAGCACAAAGATCAGTGAGATGTTGACTGATGAAGGGCCAAACAGAGAATGATATTTGGCGCCAATTTCGGGACGACTGCGTCACTGCGCATGCGCAGTAGAGTCGTACTATGGAGGTCCTTTAGGACATGATTTCTTTTTGTTTTGGATGCAAATTTTGGGGATTGGGGGGCAAAATTTGTGTTTGGCCCTGGTTTTTGTGGAGTTAGCACCAGCTAAGTCTGGGTCATTGGTACAGTATAAAAATATGATATCATGTGTTTTCTGTAAAGGGTTAAAATTAGTGTTCAACTGATTACCAAAAATGATCGCTGACTGATTACCGGATATTTGACCTCACGATCGGCCGATTCTGATGCTGATTCCGATTGTAACACCGCGCACTACAAGAAAAGTGATGGCCCAAAAGAACTATTTTATACTGAACATTTTTCACAGTGTTAATCTTCGTTGACTGGGGTTGCTGTAAAATTACCAGTCATGCACACTTGGGTGGTAAACGTGGCTCTTAGAGCCACGTTTACCGCCCAAGTGTGTGCAACTGGTAATTTTACTGCAACCTGAGACAATGGAGTGCAACGTTCACTTTTCCAGTAAGAACTGGCGATTGCTGCAAGTACGCTCAATTGTAAGCTTTACATGTCGTTTAACTTGTATATCCCCATAAAGGGGTGTCTAGAGAGATTAACTGGTTGAGGGCTACATTATTTTAGGTGATCAAATTTGTTCTTCAAAATCTGTTTTATTAAAAATTATTGGAAAGTGCCTTTTGGCACTTTCCAATAATTTTTAATAAAGCAGATCCTCATGTTGAAAATAATATTTTGTTTTTCACTGAATATGAAACGTAAGTAAAGAAAAGAGTAATTTTTAAAGGGTACCCTCCTTTTTGCCAAAGCCCTGATAGTGGCTTCCAGCACTCAACCAGTTAAGAATACACATTGTGGTTATTTCTCAACTTTATTGAATGGTATCAGTGGCATCACTTTATATTAACAACTGAATAATTGCAGAAGATAATAGAATGAACTATCACGAAATGCTTGGCAACAATCGGTTGAACTGATGTTCCAGAAGCCGTTGCCGTTGTCATCCGATTGCTCGCAATCGACCGATTGGGGTGGCCGGTTCCGATCATCGGTTAAACACTAGTTAAAATTTCTTTGCTGGAAATAGGCCAAATAATACAGTTTGTGTACAATAATGTTAACCACACACCATACATAAACTATAGCATTTATTTATTTATTTATTGGTGTTTAAGGTCACATACTTATGCACAATGGCTAATCGTGACCGTGACAGTTTTACGGGTGGAGGAAGCCGGAGAACCCGGAGAGAACCACCGAGCAACGACGAACAGCTGTCAGCTCTCCAACATCGTAACTCTGAACCGCAGCACAGGCAGGGTTAGATTGGTTGAAGACATGCACACCATCGACGTGCAGTACGCCTCAGTACACAGCGTCATCGTGCCCCCATGTAGGCAATCGGGGTGAAGTGTCTTGCCCAAGGACACAACGCGGTTGCCGCAGGTGGGATTCGAACCGAGGACCTCTCGGCTTGCAGCCTGCACCTCTACCAACTGAGCCACCGCGCCCCCTAACTATAGCATTCCAAGACTTCAAACTAATCAAACTTCACTTTCCGAATGACATACTTTGACAAACTTTAAATGCCAGTAATGCTACTCACAGTCTTTTTTGCTCGTGCATTCCATGGAAAATCATCTGATTGATTTAAGATTGCTCCATTAAGGCCACACAAAGAAGATCTTCTGTTTCTCAGGCCATTATTTGTGAAATTGCATGCGGGCGAGCGTTTTTTTATTTTATTTTTTATTTCAGTAATTACTTTTTTGCATCAAAAGTTCATGTTCTTGGTTCAAGTTTTAAGCCTCATAATCTACAGAATAGCATGGGTGGTGGTGTATTTCATCCCTTGAGTGCAAGAAGACTTTGCAATGCTAAAGCATTGCAAAGCCTTCTTGCACTCAAGGGACAAATTCATCAATTTTTTTAACTTGGGTAAAATATCAGACAAAAACCATTTAATTTTTATTTGTTTAAAGTTTAAATTGGTTATAAAAAGAGAGCATGCGGCAGCCAAAAGGACCATGTGGGAGGGCCTGAGAAACAGATTTTTTATTTTTTTAAGCCTAACCTGGCATTTCATTACATGCCTGTTCTATGTAATCCCCATCTACAGTAACACTAAACCATGTGAAAAATGTGCGGAACGGAAATCACTGATGCACTATTTTTATAAGGAAGTGAAATTTCCCTGAATTTTCCACAAATCGTGCAAAGCAATTACAATTTGAATCACTAGCGTTACCTAACAATCGACCCATGAGTTCCAATTTGTGGGCACATAGAACGCACTGGAACTCACGGAACGAAATAGTAACACAGGTTCCCCATGCAAATTTGGTTGGCGATAAAATGTGTTCTTTTTGTTGATACTTGTCAAATGAATTGCTTAGTGTCCTTCTAATAATTGTTTTTATTGACATGAAGGTATGTAATAAACACAGAATGACAAGCATGTGTGACTGGGTTAATCAATATGGCATTTGTGTCATCGCAGTAGGATAAAACATGAGGCCTGCGACCTCTCATTCTTACCTTCTGCACTGGCACTGTGCCATATCGATTAATCCATTCACACACGTGTGTCGTTCTGTGAATATACCACACTCAAATAAATTTGATTATTGCTGTGAAAAGCTTATTAAAACTAGAGGCTCTAAAGAGCCTGTAATCGCTCACCTTACACTACAGTGGAACCCTGTTAATTGAATAGCCACTTTGCCAATGAAAATTATTCAGTTAACAGGAGTATTCAATTAACAGGGATTGTCTCACTTTCCTGTATTCCAGAGATAAACTTAGTATTTATTCTATGATATCTTGTTTGACAGAGCTCTATGAGCTCTGTCAAACAAGATATAATAGATTAAATGCTTGTATTGGATGTACTGAGGCTAAATAGGTCTATAAACAAAGGAAAACTGGGGAGAGTCAGGGTAATTTCTTAACAGGTTACAAGATTTTTTATTCAATTAACAGGAGTTTACTCTAAAACCTGTATTCAATTAACAGGTCAAATTTGTACTGGAGGTATGGTAAATGGTTTTGTGTTTGGAAATTATATTCAATTGACAGAGTTATTCAATTAAGAGACATCCAATTAAGTGGGCTCCACTGTACATATAAAAATGTTATTTCCCATAGGCTTTCCATAGTAACTATGAGCTGCAATTGTGGCCGTGTTTGCAACATTACAACAATACATGAGGACCACTGCTAGAAGGTGTCCTAGTCCTCAATCACGTGAAGTTTCAAAACATTTGACTTTGCAGTTTCAGAGGGGAAGACTTTTGCAAAATCCATCATTCAAAATCAGAGAATGTCTCTGGTGGCCATATTTTCCCACCAACGGGAACAAAAAGATGATCGTTTGTAGAGGACCTTCTATAGACCACCGGCGATGAAGATGAAAATGTCATTTCCCATAGGGTTTCCATAGTAACTATAAGCCGCAATTGTGGCCATGCTTGCAACACGATCAACATTACATTCATTGGTAGATGGTGTCCCAGTCAACAACCATGCAAAGTTTCAAAACATATGGCCATGTGGTTTCAGAGAAGAATTTTCAAATTCCATCAATCAGAATCAATACATGCTTCTGGCAGCCATGTTTTCTGAAGCACAGAAACAAAATGAAGAGCATCTGTAGAGGACCTGTCATAGTTTATCCCTACCCGGTTTGGTTCACATCAGCCGAGTCTTTCCAGAGAAAAAGATGAAAATGTGACTTTCCATAGGGTTTCTAGAGAAAGTATAAGCCACAACTGCAGCCATGTTTGCAAGCCGATCACCATTAAATGAGGATCATTGGTAGAGGGTGTCTCAGTCATCAACCATGCAAAGTTTCAAAACATTTGGCCCTGTGGTTTCAGAGGAGAAGATTTTTGAAAATCCACCAATCAAAATCAAAGAATGCCTTTGGTGGCCATGTTTTTCAACCCAGGGGAACAAAATGAGGACTGTTTGTAGAGAACCTCCCATAGACCATTCCTGCCAAGTTTGGTTCACGTCAGCTCAGTAGTTCGAGAGAAGAAGATGAATATGTGATTTCCCATAGGGTTTCAATAGTAACTATAAGCCGCAATTGAAGCCATATTTGCAACCCGATCAACATTATATGAGGATCATTGGTAGAGGGTGTCTCAGTCATCAATCATGCACAGTTTCAAAACATTTGGCCCTGTGGTTTCAGAGGAGAAGATTTTTGAAAATCCACCAACCAAAATCAAAGAATGCCTCAGGAAGCCATGTTTCTCATCTGACGGGAACAAAATGAGGATCGTTTGTAGAGGACCTCCCACAGACAACTCCTGCCAAGTTTGGTTCACCTCGGCTCAGTAGCTCGAGAGAAGATGAAAATGTGATTTCTCATAGGGTTTCTATAGTAACTGTAAGCTGCAATTGCGGCCATGCTTGTAATCCGATCAACATTAAATGATGATCGTTGGTAGAGGAAGTCCCATTCATTATTTTTGTGCAGTTTCAAAACATTTGGCCTGGCGGTTTCACCGGAGAAGATTTTTGAAAATCCACCAACCAGAATCAAAGAATGCCTCAGGAAGCCATGTTTCTCATCTGACGGAAACAAAATGAGGATCGTTTGTAGAGAACCTCCCATAGACAACTCCTGCCAAGTTTGGTTCACGTCGGCTCAGTAGTTCGAGAGAAGAAGATGAAAATGTGATTTCTCATAGGGTTTCTATAGTAATTGTAAGCTGCAATAGCAGCCATGTTTGTAATCCGATGAACATTAAATGTCGACCGTTGGTAGAGGGGGTCCCAGTCATCATTTATGTGAAGTTTCAAAACATTTGGCCTGGCGGTTTCAGGGGAGAAGATTTTTGAAAATCCACCAACCAGAATCAAAGAATGCCTCTGGAAGCCATGTTTCTCATCTGACGGGAACAAAATGAGGATCGTTTGTAGAGGACCTCCCACAGATCATTCCCACCATGTTTGATTTACACGGGCTTAAAGGTTACAGAGAAGAAAATTTGAATAGTTTATGGACGCTGGACGACGATGGATGCCAAGTGATGTGAAAAGCTCACATGGCCTTTTAGGCCAGGTGAAGTAAATAGCGGGTAATATTTTTTGAATCCCTACTTACTGTGCACTGAAGTGTGTGCAGATGTTCTTTGATGTTTTTCTTCAAAACATTTTCCCAATGCTGGGGACTCAACAATAGTGCACTTCACTTCAAATGATAGCAAGCAGCAAGCCAAAAAATAAGCAGACAGTCATCTGCAAAATGAGGTCCCCAGAGGGTGAATTCAGTGATGCTACCCTGCACAGCAGGGTAGCATCACTAAATTTACCCTCTGTGAACCTCAATCTGAATCAGGGTCTCAAAACTAAAGGGTCTCAAAACTAAACAGAAAGAAGTACCGAGAGGATATATTGGCCCAATGTATAGGATAGCATCATCAAATTCCCCTGTTGAGGACCTCATTTTGCAAATGACAGACTGCTGATTTTCAGGCCTGGTGAGCAGTGTACAGAACAATTGCCATCTTTAAAATTAAAAGACTACAACAGAAAATACAGTGAAAAGCAGCAAAATGGCCAGTTTGCCTGTTAAAAAATCCATTGAGCCCTTCTGTCTACGTAATTTACAAACTGGGCAGCTGAAAAAAAAGAAAATTATTCAAAAGGTTTTCAAGAATAATATGATATCATTTGACCCCTCATTGGATTGACGAGGTAACAAGATATAATTTTATGGAAATTTTTTGAAAAAATTTGAAAAATAAATAATTTAAATTAAGAATCTGTTTCTCAGGCCCTCCCCACATGGACATTTTGGCTGCTGCATGCTCTCTTCCCATAACTAATTCAAACTAAAAAAAATAAAAAATTAAATGGTTTATATCTGATATTTTACCGAAGTTAATAAAATTGATAATTTGTCCCTTTGAGTACAATACTTTGAACTCTAGGTATGAAGTACACCACCACCCATGCTATTCTGTAGATTACGAGGCTAAAAACATAAAACAAGCCAAGAATGTGAACATTTGATGGCAACGAAATAATTACAAATATAAAATAAACAAGAAGAATGTTACTAAGGTAACACATGCCCGTGACCTTCACCTTGCAGATGTGGCGGAAACTATTATACGCGATACACCTTCTGACTGTTCTTAACATTTGTAAAAGGTTTAACAATTGTACTATGATTCGTTTCCGAGTTATGGCTGAGACACGGATATTAACTGATTTTTAGTGTGACCTTGAAATGTGACCTTGACCTTGAAGGTACGAACCCGGCTATGGTGTGTGACACATCCTCCCATGGTCCTTTATAATTGTGTGAAGGTTGATGACTGTGGCCCTAACAGTTTTTGAGTTATTGGCTCCGTCACACACACGGACACATGCACACTTCAAACACTATATGCCACCGGACCGAAGTCGGGGGGCATAAAAATGTGAGATTTCTGCCTATTTCATTTTTACTCATACGCTCATCATTGAGATGACAATGCATTATCAAATTGTGTTATCGTATATTTATTTATTGGCATTTAACCCTCTGCCCTCTGATGTCAAAAGTTTTCAGCAGCAAATATTTCCCATAATGCCATTTGATTTTTAAGCAAATATACCTTGTTTGACAGAGTTCAGTGTAATAGGACGTTTAGTTGGCTAAAGCCTCGCCTAATATTGTTCTCACTTTTGCCTCATGTAACAATGCCTCCTTAACTTATATTTCCACACATGATTCTATTACTGTTATGATGCTAACATGTAGTTAGTGCTGCTCTACCTTAGGATTGCTTATCTTGGATGTATCTATATTATCACACAAGCTTATGAGATCTATTAGGCTTTATGTTAGCATAAAAATAGTGCTGCTATACCTCAACATTCATTACCATAGATTTATCTATATTACAACACATGATGTTATGAGAATTATGATGCTTTATGTTGCCATGAAGTTCATGCTGCTGTATCACAATATTGCTTACCTTGGACGTATCTATTTTACTGGCATGGTCTTTCATTAGCTCCAGGGCTGCAGTTATATTAATACGAGGTTTGTGAGACTGTGCCTCAGAAGTGCTGATCCCAAGTGATGCTGGACTAGGTGGTTGCAGGTACATCTTTAGTAAACTAACATATACCTGTAATGTACAGAACAAACTGCTGCAGTTTTTTGCTTCTTACAAATTTTTTGACCCAATGGCAGGTAGAAAGGTGTGGGACGGATATGGTCAGATATCAGATTTTTTTAAAACCCAGTTCCCAAAGCCACATTGAATTCATTATTCTCCTGAAGTGCATCCTGTGGTATGGATGCAGGCTTGGCAATTTCAGGAGAGCGATTTTTTAGCTCTCCTTACTGCCCTCCTGAAAGAATTAAGGAGAGCGAAAAATTGCCCTCCTAAATATTTTGGTCTGGGATGATTGAGATTACATGTATTATGCTCACATTGAATTTTTGTTGTAAAGCAAAAATGTAATTTAACTTCGAAGTCACATAACATAACGTAATTTCATTTTGAAAGTGGTTTAGTGGTAAAAGGTAATGACTGCAACCATACCCAAACACAGTTGCAATCATTTGAAGCAAAATGGGTCACAGCAATATTTTTTTTCTGTCAGTTTCAAGTTCAACAACTGACATCACAGTTTGAGGGGTAATTATTCAAGGAATATTGACACTATAATATACTACCATTACTACAATCCTGTCACTTGAAGCACTTGCACCAGGATGTCACTGTAGATTCAAGCAGACCTGTTGTCCAAGAAAGTCATACGCCTACCACTACCACCTTCAACCCCCCTTGGGGGGTTGAAGGTGGTAGTGGTAGGCGTATGACTTTCTTGGACAACAGGTCTGGGTACACACACAGGTCTTGTCAAGTGTGTGTTCAGTTGTTGAGTGAGACATCTAGATGTCTAAGAGATTTTGCTTTACCTTAGTAAAGTTAATAAAATCACTGATGTAGTCTGTTGGTTTCAGTTTCAATGAGTTCGTTCAACTGGATACTTAAAATGCTGTGTAAAGCTAATTGCTCTCCTAAGCTGATTGAAGAGAGCGATTTTTTGCTCTCCTGCATATTTCAGAATGCCAGGCCTGTGGATGGTTATTTAACTGATAGAGTGCCTATATTTTGGATTTATTCTCAAGTGTTGATACCACAACTTAACCCTCTTTAGACTGATGTCAACATAACAAAATTTCAAACAGCAAATTTTCCCATAATGCAACTAGAAATTTAACTAATTCAATCTTGTTTGACAGAGCTCGATGAGCTCTGTGAAACAAGATTAAACTGGTATAATTTCAAGCTGCATTATGGGAATAAACAGCTGCGCCATGAGCGCATGATACGCCCGTTATTAATTACAAAAGAGAAGCACACAATATGAGCATACAAATCAGACAGTGATACAAATCGAAAGGGAGCTTCCTTCCATCAACATATACTTTCCACCAAAAAATCACAAAAATTGCTAGAAGCATTTTCGAGTTATTGTATGACGTGTGGATGGACGGATGGATGGACAGATGGACAGACAGATGGACGGACAGCAGTATACCATAATACAACCGTTTTTTTCAAAAATGAAAGAAAAAAATCAAAGAAAACATGCCCTGAATGGCCCTCCACACTTCACCTCTACTGCGCATGCGCAGTGTCAAGGACGTTCCAAAATTGGTGCCATTAATCATTCTAATAACCAGTGCCTGGTAAGCGCTATGTACTTAGCGGGGAGGTAAGAGTTCCCAACTCCTGGGAGGGCCATCCCCGTCTGGGTCATTGGTAAGTATAAAAAATATATAAATTACTATAAATTTTTTAACATTTTTATACTGTACCAATGACCCAGACATAGCTGAATAGTAAAAAGGCTGGAGGGCCAAGGACATAGAGCAAGATGGAATACGCTCAATTATATCAAATAGAGTCATCCCCTCTAGGGAAAAAGAAGTATTAGGCCTTACATGTATCTTTCTTATTTATGATAAATTAGAAAGATACAACACCTTCCAAAATTGAGCATCATACATCCATGTACTCTATTAATATCTAGTATAATCCTTATACTAATAATTTTTAAAGTAAGCCAATAAATAAAGTAAGTCTAGAGAATAGAGACTCTTTATACTCCTTAAAAGTGTCTGAGGATTGTATAATAATGTCCGTTGACACGTGCTATATTCAAAAGCTATACTTTAAAAACTAAGACCTGAATGAATTTTTAAAACATAAACTTCTCACTAAACAACCATCCCAATAACAGCTCAATATTACTAACTCCGAAGGAGGTATCCCCTTGTTTTCATAGTAAAACAGGTGACCCAAGGGAACACCCTCCCCCCCCCCCCCCCCCCCCTTTTTCTTGCCCTGGGTCAAATAGCCCAGAGCGAAGAGGGCAGCAGAACGGAGTCACTGCCAAAACAGACAGCCTACCTAGCTATAGTAGCAACTGTTAAGTGAATGACATTCTGAGCAGTAGATTATAGACCTAACAATAGAGGCCTCCAGAAATGGACTCAATATTTCTGAGATAAAAATTCATGAATGTGGATGGCTGAGCGCAATGAGCAGCCTTCAAAAATCTATAATAGCGACACTATTAATGTAAGCCCAAGATGTAGAAGAACTCTTACTTCATGAGCCGAAATCTCAAACACAACTGCTGAATCAATGATATACCATAAGCAGTATCGATAGTTAATTGAATCCATTAGCAATAGAATGGAGCGTAACGTCCTTCTATTAGGCATCAAAGACAGAAGAAGCTTACGCCCGTAGTAATAAACAGATATCTGTTTATAAATACATAAACTCTAACCGGACAAAGTAAAGGCCTATGCCCGTACGAAGACGGAAGGACCTTAATAACAATAGGTTCCGGATATTAATTAGGAGCCTGACTCATATGCAAAAATCCAACCTAAATAGTAAAGGAAGTAGTGATTCCGAAACTATGAAAGTGAAAATCATCCACCGATAGTGCATGAAACTCACTGACTCTTCAGTAAAAGAGAAGCCAAGAGAATTACTGTCTAAAAGGTCAGAATTTGAAAACTACTGTTTCCAGAGGCTCAAATGATTACTTAGCTAAATAAGAACCGAAGTTAAATTCCATGTAGGAATTTAATCTAATGATTCTAAGTCTATTTATCGAAAAGTTACTGACTTAGATAAAGAGACCTAAGACTCAATTGTAAACTATCATAGAGTGCATAGGTATGAGGTAACATAAACCTATAACCTTAATAATAACAGGCTGCAGTAGATCTTGTCAAACAAGTATACTAAAAAGTTGCAATGACTAGTACGGAGGGATCAACAATATCAACATAGTGATCCCTACACCAACGACGGAAGAGCCTCCACTTTAGCCGCATAGTATAGCGAAGAAGAGGTTCTCCTATAGTAAGAAATCGCGTCCAAAGCTCGTCCAGTACAATGCTTACAATGCAATAAGGACCACACAATGGAATACGTGAAGGTTGAGACCTTGCGGGTTGTGATAAAGATGACACGATTTTACCCAGCGAAAAAAGATCCTCTCATGGAGGAAGATTTCGCGTTAAGTCCCACAGTAGACATCAGAGTAAATTTACCCACGGTCTCTGTGAAGACAGAGATGCTATCAACAGAAATGTATTGTGGTTGTTTATCTTAGCAATACTTGCTGAAACAACAGCGCAGGAGGATACACATATCCTATCATTCCGTCCTATTAGATCAATAGAGCGTTAACAACATAAGCTCAGAGATCCGGACAAGCAAACACATACGTCTGCAATTGACAAGAAAGTTGTGTCGTAAATAAATTAACATTGGGCGCTCCCATTGATAGCAAATCTGATTGAATACTTGTTTGTTGAGAGTCCATTCTGACGGCAACAAGTGACCCATAAGTGAACGGGAGTCCGGTAATACAATCAGACGACCCGGAATATGACGGACCGAAGCAGAACTTGGTGTACTACAACAAACAGAAGGATTCTTTCCATTAAATTGAATAACGGAATGGAATGAGTGCCTCCCTGGTTCCGGAGATACGCCACTACTGTCGAATTAACGGACAGGATTTGGACATGCGTTTCTGAATAATGTTCATCCAATGACATAAAGCAAGCCTAAAAAAAACATTATTCCGTGGAAGATAAGTGCTTGCTTAGAGACTGCGGAACCCAAAGACCCTGGCACTTCGAATCCGTTGGGATCAATATTATATCCCAACCTGTTTGACTGGCAACCGTCATAATTATAAAACTCGGATCCGGCAACTGCAGTGGCACTCTCTGAGTCAACCACCGAATGTTTGCCCCAGTCTGAATCTCTTGCTACACTAGATAGACAAGAGAACGTGTAAATCGAGCAATTCATGGATTGCTGAAAAGTTGCCGTCGAAGAGAAGCTTCTCCGAGAACGAAGCGACTCTGAGAGAGTTCTTCACCTTACTATCCACGCGCGTGGATGTAGCTAGGGCTGCGTCACGTCTAATCAACTCCAAGCAGCCACTGGAGGGCGGAGTTATACGTGAACAAACTACTGCCCTCAAAAGAAATCACATTGAGGATTATCCCGGAATTCTTTCTCTTGAAGACGTAATGATAACGCCTCAGTAAGGTGGATTACGTATGATAAAGCGTCCAAGTTAAGTCTATTAGACATCATTGTCGTTTCCAACATTGTGGTTGGAAAAGACATAGACGGCGAAAAAAAGATTATTTCCAGTCTTTAACCACGCCGTCTAGACGCATATGAACTCTCGGTATGCCCTGTTCTGCCAAAATAAATTATTCGTATAAATGATAAAAGGCAGAAATGAGCATTGCGGACAAGAAACTAAACTATCATGCTTGGTAGCAGGCCTATATATATATATATAGCGTCGATAAATAATACACATGTTCTAATGACATTATTGGACTGTGTCGGTAAGTCAGGGACAATGTCCCTGAACCGATCCAAAATTCCGTGTCCAATGACGCTATAAGTCTCTTATCCAACATCGCAGCAATGTAGTCCGAAATAACAATCACTGGAAGATAATGCCGGAAGATATGTATGGCACCTTCCGATGCTACGAAAGGGAAAACTTGAAATCTTTCGAATCCCTTTCGCCATCCTGTCGGACCCTATAAAGCGTTCGGTCGTCTGTACCT
The DNA here is from genome assembly GCA_031216915.1 of Pictodentalium vernedei. Classification (NCBI taxonomy): domain Eukaryota; kingdom Metazoa; phylum Mollusca; class Scaphopoda; order Dentaliida; family Dentaliidae; genus Pictodentalium; species Pictodentalium vernedei. The sequence continues at coordinate 45,738,186 of CM062292.1, read as the reverse complement.
GATGCAACCGCGGACCGCACCGACCCAGTGCCGTCAGAAAATTCCTGATTCGACCAAGAAACTGTCGATTGCTGGGATGCTGCGAAAAAACTGTGCTAACTCGGATAGCACATCCGTCACTGAGGCCTGTGGAGAAGCGATCCTACGATGCATTGCCGCTGGAAGCTCCGTGATCGTTACCCCGTGCATACTACTAATATGCGAGCGAACGGAGTGTATAGGCCTCATGTCCCTTGGCTACCAGATGGCGTGACCTGTTCGCCGTGGAATCACTGAATGACGAAACTGATCGGATACTCGAGGTCACGTAGCCAATGGTCGGTCGTGTGCACTGCTGTGAGGATGAGGAAGCATTATCGACAGTCTCTTGGACTGTCAATATAACGGAGCGTCCCGAGCGACGGACATATGCTCCGAATGTAAAATATCTGAACCACAACATGCGGTCCTCTACGTTGTTGGACGAGAGAGGGACCTCTCTTGCTCACAGCCCGGACGGACCTGGACAAGCCAGGACCCGGACTAACAGGCTTCCTCCGATCTGTCCTCAATCCGCCGTCACTGGGTGAGTACTAAGTAATTATAGTGCTCGCATCACCCAAATCTCCTTCCTAGACCGCAACGGACGAACCCGGCAGCCGAACCATTCGATGAATGTACGCTACACCGGGTGAGCTAGCAAATGTCACTCCGTCGATCCTACAAGGGACCTCTTAGGCGATAGACATATTCCATGAGCACTTATTGCCGCTAGCTCTTCATTAACTATGACGACAGAGGCACACTTTTGAAAGACATCTCCGTAACTTTGCGAACAAGAAACCAGAAATGCTTGGTAATAGCAAGCATATAATAATAAATATATAGCGTCGTTCAATAATTCGAAAGTTTGTGTGACATTATTGGACTATGTCGGAACTGAGGGACGAAGTCCCTGAACCGAACCAAAAATTTCTAAGTCCACCGACGCTATCAGTTTCTTATCCGGCATCGCAGAATTCTGGTCCGACGAAAGAACCTGTAGAAGATCAAGTCAGATGACAAACACAACAGCATATGTTGTTCCGAAAAGGAAAGCTCAAAATCATCCGAATCCCTTTTGGTATCCCGTCGGACCGGATGAAATTTTCGGATGTCCGTACCCGCTTCCGCGGAGCGTCCCGACCCAGCATCGTCGGATAAAACATTATGCGACAGATTCAGTTGTTGCTGGGATGCTGCGATAAGCTGTGCTATTTAGGATAGCACGTCCGTCCCCGAGGCCTGTGCAGTAGCGGTCTTACGATGCATTGCCGCCGGAAGCTCCGTGTACGTTGACTCCTGCACACTTCCTATGCGAACGTCCAGAGTCTGCAGGCCTCGTGTCCCTGGCTACCGGATGGTGTGACCTGGTAGCCGATGATTCTCTGACTGGCGAAGCTGACTGGATATCCGAGCTCATGTAGCCAAGAGCGGTCGTGTGCGCTACCATGAGAATGAGGAAGCCTTATTGACAGTCTCTCCGGACTGACAATATGTCGGAGCGTCCCGAGCGGCGGACGTATGCTCCGAATGCGAAACATTTTGTACCACAACATCTGGGGCCAGATGTTGTTGTATGAGAGAGGGGCCGCTCTTGCTCGCCGTCCGGATGGACCAGAACGAGCTATGAACCGGACTAAAAGGCTTCCTCCGTTCTCCCTCTAATCCGCCGTCACTGGGTGTGCATTTGGTTGATTTATAGTGCTCGCAGCACCCCAAAACTCCTTCTAGACCGCTAGACTACAACGGACGAACCCGGCTGCGAACCATTCGATGAATGGACGCTACACCGGACGAGCTAGCGGACGTCAAAGGCCGTCGAACCTACTAGGGTCCTCTTAGGCAATTGGCGTATTTACATGAGCACTTTTACGCTAGCCCTTCATTAATTGTGACGACGGAGGCACACTGTTGGAAGACATCACAGATACATCACCCTAATCTTGATCGTCTGAAATAGAAATTGATAAAGTAGAGTGACCCTGCGGGGAAAGGACCGGAATGTCCAATTCCCCACTAACATACCGTGACATACGCTTCCCATGTTGTCATCGAAATCATCAGATACAGAACAGGAGTTAATGCGAGTACACTGACCACATATAGAATGATTATAAAAGTCAGAGGAAGACTTCCTCTTATTACAATTGATCAAAATCCTTTCAATGTGAAAAGAAAACAAAGTCCTGGTACTCGCACCAACCCCTGACAATCAAAATACATAATAATAATATGATCCATTGACATAGAAAAAATAATTGAAATCAAAATATTTTGAAAAAATATTTTTTCAGAACAGCCCAAGTTTCTGAAAAGTAACGTTGAGCCCCAATGGATCCCAAGCCTAAGTGTGGACAAAAAGTTAAAAAATTTATAGTAATTTATATATTTTTTATACTTACCAATGACCCAGACTTAGCTGGTGCTAACTCCACAAAAACCAGGGCCAAACACAAATTTTGCCCCCCAATCCCCAAAATTTGCATCCAAAACAAAAAGAAATCATGTCCTAAAGGACCTCCATAGTACGACTCTACTGCGCATGCGCAGTGACGCAGTCGTCCCGAAATTGGCGCCAAATATCATTCTTACTGGCAGTGCCTGGTCAGCGCTATGTACTCAGCGGGGAGGCAAGAGTTCCCAACTCAGGGAGGGCCATCCCCGTCTGGGTCATTGGTAAGTATAAAAAATATATAAATTACTATAAATTTTTTAACATTTTTATACTGTACCAATGACCCAGACTTAGCTGAATAGTAAACAGGCTGGAGGGCCTAGGACATAGAGGAAAATCCAATAAGCTCAATTATAAAATAAAGAGGTAACCCCTTAAGGAGAAAAGGAGTATTAGGCTTTACATGTATCTTTCTTATTTAATATTTAAATTAGAAAGATACACTACCCTTAATAATTGAGCACAATAACATTCATGTTCTCTATTAACATCCAGTATAACCTTTATACTAATTATTTTTAAAACAAGCCAATAAATAAAGTAGTCCAGAGAATTGAGACTCTTTATAATCATTTAAAAGTGTCCGAGTATTGTATATTAAAGCCCGTTTGACACTTGACATATACAAATGCTTCACACCGAGCTACACTTTAAAAATAAGACATGAATGAAATTAAACATTAATATTACACTTTAAAACCATCCCAGAAGCGACTCAGAAATACTGTCTTGGAGGAGGCATTCCCTTGCTTTTCACTATAAAGCAGGTGACCTAAGGGAACACCCGCCCCCCCCCCCCCCCCCCCCCCCTTCCCCTTGCCCTGGGTCAAATAGCCCAGAGCGAAGAGGGCAGCCGGACGGAGTCACTGCCGGAACAGAAAGCCTGCATAACTATAGATGCAACTGTTTAGTGGACGACATTCTGAGCAACAGATAACGGACCTAAACAATGCAGGTCTCCAGAAATGGACTCAATATTTCTGAGATAAAAATTAGTAAATGTGGATGGCTGAGACCAATAAGCAGCCTTCATTAAATCCGTAATAGCAACACTATTAGCATAAGCCCAGGAAGTAGAAAGAGCTCTTACTTCATGAGCAGAAATCTTAAGCACAGACTGCTGAGAAGAAGATAAATCTTCATACGCAGTACGGATAGTTAACTGAATCCATCTAGCAATAGAATGGACTGAAATGTCCTTTCTATTAGGCATCAAAGACAGAAAGAAACGTTTCCGTCCCTTTCTGATGAACTGAGATCTCTGTTTATAGATACGTAGTGCTCTAACAGGACAGAGTAAAGGCCTACGCCCGTCTGAAGACGGAAGAGCCTTAATAACAATAGGTTCCGGATATTTATTAGGAGCCTGATTCTTAGCTAAAAAACCGACGTTAGTAGTGAAGGTGATAGTGTTCCCAACACTACGATAATGAGAATCATCCACCGATAGTGCATGAAGCTCACTGACTCTTCTGGCAGAAGAGAAAGCTAAGAGAAAAGCTGTCTTATAAGATAAGAATTTGAAATCTACTGTCCCAAGAGGTTCAAATGGCTTTTCCTTCAATTTAAGGAGAACCCAAGCTAAATTCCACTTAGGAATTAATCTAAGAGTTCTGGGTCTATTTATCGAAAAGTTTCTAACCAATTTCGATAAAGAGACATTAGATCCAATTTGTAAACTATCATGATGTGCATAGGTATCAGATAACATAGATCTATAACCCTTTATAGTAACCGGTTGCAGTTTGATTTCGTCAAACAAGTATACTAGAAAGTTAGCAATGTCTGGTATAGAGGGATCAAATATATCAACAGAATGATCCCTACACCAACGACGGAAAACCTTCCACTTAGCCGCATAGTTTAGCGAAGAGGAGGTCCTCCTACAGTTAGAAATCGCGTCCACTGCTCGTCCTGTAAAGTGCTTGCCATGCAAGAAGGACCGCACAACGGAAAAACGTGAAGGTTGAGACCTTGCGGGTTGTGATGCAGTTGGCGCGATTTCCCCTGCCAAAGAAGATCCTCTCGTGGAGGGAGCTTCCGCGGTAGGTCCCACAACAGACACCTGAGTAGATTTATCCACGGTCTCTGTGGCGACAGAGATGCTACCAACAGAATCTTGCATTGAGATTGTTTTATCTTTAGCAATACTTGTTGAATTAACGGCGCTGGAGGATACGCATATCCTATCATTCCGTCCCAAGGGATCGATAGAGCGTCTACAGCAAATGCTCTTGGATCCGGACACGGGGACACATACGTCTGCAACTGATTGTTGAGATGTGTCGCAAATAAGTCTATCATTGGCCGTTCCCATTGGTAGCAAATCTGATTGAATACTTGTTTGTTGAGAGTCCACTCCGACGGCAACAAGCGACCCTTTCGAGAAAGGGAGTCTGCTAGCACATTCAGACGACCCGGTATGTGACGGACCGAAAGAAGAACGTGATGTTCCAACGCAAACAGAAGGATTCTTTCCGTTAGATTGAACAACGGAACTGAATGAGTGCCTCCCTGATTCCGTATATACGCCACTACTGTCGTATTGTCGGATAGGATTTGGACATGAGCATCGTGAATAATGTCCATCCAGTGACGTAACGCAAGCCAAATTGACATCATTTCCTTGATGTTTATGTGCTTGCACAGGAATTGCGGATCCCAAAGACCCTGGCATCTCGAATCCGTTGGGATTAATGATGCACCCCAACCTGTTTGACTGGCATCCGTCATAATGGTAAAACTCGGATCCGGCAACTGCAGCGGAACTCCTTGAGTTAACCACTGAATGTTTGCCCAAGTCTGAATCTCTTGTTTCACTTGATCTGACAAGAGAACGTCTACATCGAGCGAATGAATTTTCACACTCCAATTCTGAGTAAAGAAAATTTGAAGAGGCCGTGTGCGTAGCCGTCCCATCGGAATGAGATCCGCAGCGGCTCCGCACAGACCTATCAGTCTCATAAATTCTCTCGCTGTGACTTTGTCTGTATTTAGACAATAGCGAGCGTAACAACTGACTAATTTCGCTCTGGTTAACGGCAGACGAACGAGATTGTTGTGCGTCTCGAAGCTCATTCCCAGATGAGTGAATGACTTGGACGGCACCAGATCCGACTTCTCCTCGTTTACTATGAAACCGAGACGTCGGAGCAATAGAAGAAGATTCTGAACATCGTTCTGAAGCGTTAACTCGTTGCCGTACCTCTGAAGAATGTCGTCCAGGTAGGCCGACGTTACCGCAGACGAATGAGCTCGGAAGTAGATCATTACCGAGTTCATTACCCGAGTGAAAGCCCAGGGTGCTAGATTCAATCCGAAGCACATGGCCCGGAACTGATACACCACTCCTAGGACTGCGAAGCGTAGATACTTTTGGAATGTCGGATGTACCATGACGTGAAAGTACGCATCTTTGAGATCTATGCTCGTTGCATAATCGTTCACCCGAATACTCGCTCTGACCGATCGAATCGTCTCCATATAAAACTTCGGAGCGATGATCAGCTTGTTTATCCAGCTCAAATCTATGACTGGACGGAACGAGCCGTCTGGTTTCGGAACCAGAAACAGATGGCTGTAGAATCCCAGCGATTCCTGGTTTTCTACGACCTCTACCGCGTTCTTCATTAAAAGAGACTGCACCTCTGATAGCAGAGCGTCTCTTTTCTGAGGGTTTGACGGAAGATGAGTCCACTTTGGACTTCGAGTTAATGGAGGCTTTCGTTTGAAGGATATCTTTAGACCTTCCGAAGTCACTCCTCTCACCCACGGGTCGTCCGTAATCGACGCCCACTCTTGAGAAAAACTCGACAACCTTCCGCCAACCGGAACGCGATAGAGGTTTGAGCCATCACCTCCTGGATCTGCGAGGCCTGCGGTAGGAGAAACCACGTCTTCCACGACCCGCACCTCGCCTCGTCGACCTCGGGGCGTCCGACCGATTGTCCCAGCCTGAAGGACGTCCCGAACGAGAGTCGCTATCCTGATGGTCTCTCGAATAAGAGCTAGAGGACGCACCGGAACCTCTATAGGAACCTCTCTTGGGCGGATAAGACCCAGAAGTGCCCGCCTTATTCGTGTCTGCTGAATCCGACCTTTTAGGAGCGGATCTAAACAACAGAGAATCACTAGCTTTCTTTTTAATATTATCATAAATAGCGGAAAGCTTGCCGTCAAAGAGAAGATCTCCTGAGACCGAAGCGACTCTAAGAGAGTTCTTCACCTTAGAATCCACTAGTGTGGATGTAGACAGGGCTGCGTCACGTCTAACCAACTCCAGATTTGCCACTGAAAGGGCGGAGTTACACGTGGAATAAGCTACTGCCCTTGAAAGAAGTCTTAAGGAGGATTGTATATCCTGAAACTCTTCCCCTTGAAGACGCAGTGATAACGCCTTCGTAAGGTGATCTGCGTAAGATAAGGCATCTAAATTGGCTCTGTTAGACGCAATAGCTGTTTCCAGCACTGCGGTTGGAATAGAAGCTGACGACGGTAATGATAGCTCTAAGTCTTCCGCCTCGTCGTCCATACGCAGAGGAACTCTCGGTATACCCTGACCTGCCGTGTTGAATTTATTCCTTGCATTAATGAAAGGCAGGTTGAGAGTATTTGCGGACAAGAAGCCTGCTTTCCCTGTCCTGGAAGCAAGTTTAAAAATAGCGTCGTTCAATAATTCAAATGTTCTTGCAACATTATTGGACTGCGACGGAAACTCGGGAGCGATGTCCCTGAACCGCTCGAAAAAATCAGAGTCCAATGACGCTATAATTCTCCTGTCCGGAAGCGCAGCAGTCTGGCCCGACGGAACAACTTGAGGAAGAAAGTGCCGGATGAAGTCTACGGCAGCTTTGTGTTGTTCCGAAAGGGATAGCTCCAATTCATCCGTATCCCTTTCACCATCCGGTCGGACCTCCCGATGTTCCCGGTCGTCCGCCCCCGATGCTTCGGCGGAGCGTACCGACCCAGCGCCGTCGGATAATTCTCGATCCGACACCGTCTCTGTCGGCTGCTGGGATGCTGCGATAAGCTGTGCTATCTGCACTAGAATGTCCGACGTCGAGACCTGCGGAGGAGCGGTCTTTCGCTGCTTTGCCGAGGGCAGCTCCGCATCAGATGGCTCCCGCATACTTTTCCTATGCGAACGTCCGGAGTCCATCGGTCTCGAATCCCTGGCTGCCGGATGGTGTGACCTGGTCGCCGAATAATCCTTCATCGGCGAAGCTGGCAAGATATCGGAGGTCACGCAGCCAAGGTGCGGTCGTGTGCGCCGGCGAGAAGAGGAAGCCTTAACAGTCTCTGCGGACTGCTTATACAACGGAGCGTCCCGAGCGACGGACGTATGCTCCGCTAAAGACACATTTTGTACCACAACATCTGGTCCCAGATGTTGTTGTACGAGAGAGGGGCCTCTCTCGCTCGCGGCCCGGCTGGACCTGGACGAGCTAGGAACCGGACTAAAAGGCTTCCTCCGTTCTCGTTCACTATCCGCCGTCACTGGGTGTGCATCTATTATTTTTATAGTGCTCGCATCACCCAAAATTTCCTCTTGGACCGCATCAGACGAACCCGGCTGCCGAACCATTCGGTGAATGGACGCTACACCGGGCGAGCTAGCGGACGACATTTGTCTAATCTCCATGAGCACTTTTGCCGCTAGCTCTGTATTTAATTGTGACGACGGACGCACACTTGAAGAAGATAACATGGAAACATCACCCTGTTCTGGTTCCTCTGAAATAGAAACTGAGAGAGTAGAGTGACCTTGTGGAGAAAGAGCCGGCATCGCTCTTTCTCCAGAAACAACATATCGTGACACACGTTTCCAATGTTTCTCATCCCAATGTTCACATACAGGACAGGGATTAATGCGAGAACACTGACTACAATTTATGCAATAATCATGAAAGTCAGAGGAAGATTTCTTCCTATTACAATTTGAACAAGTTCCCTTCATTGTGAAAGAACAACAATAAGTCCTAGTTACTCGCAAAATCCCCTGACACAAAGATACATAATAACATGATCCATTAATAAATGAAAAAACAATTGCAAAACAAAATAATTTTGAAAAAATATTTTTTCAGAGAAGCCCAAGTTGCTGAAAAGTAACGTTGAGCCCCGATGGATCCGATGGCAAAGTGTGGTCAAAAATTTTAAAATTATATAAAATAATTAATGAGACACTTTCGGATAATATAAATGTATCTTATAATGAGATAAACTACCTCAAAGGCAAACAGCCCCCCTCAAAAAAGGCTGTTGCCAATGAAAACAAACAGTGTAAACACAGAAGAAAACATGACTCCAGGCACTGAAAAAACTGGCCCGGAATCAGTCCTCAATTACACTCTATCTGATGCAAAACAGAGACTCCCAGGGGAGAATCTGCAGAACATCAGATGGAAGATGCAGAACACAAACGTTATACACCCATGGGTGAAAACGTAACTATGGGGAAAATAACAGAAAACATTCTGTAACCAAGCAACTCTCCCAGGGAATTTTTAGAAATGAAACTTCTCAAAAATATGCCAAAAGCATGGGAGAATTGCAAGGGGGGACTTTAGAAGGTTAGGGGAGAGGAAACACTGAATAAGCAGTGCAACAATTAACAAGAATGACAACAAGAGGCGTTTGCCTCGAAAATAGGCAACTTAACATAATTTTAACAAAAAATTTTAAGTACAGCCCTGATTATTTTTTGCCACTTCTTTTTTCCTCTCCTCCTTCTATCCTCCTTAGAATCACATTTTCTCCAAGAATTACGTGTCTGGCATCCTTTAAACTGAGATTTACAAGCACAAAGATCAGTGAGATGTTGACTGATGAAGGGCCAAACAGAGAATGATATTTGGCGCCAATTTCGGGACGACTGCGTCACTGCGCATGCGCAGTAGAGTCGTACTATGGAGGTCCTTTAGGACATGATTTCTTTTTGTTTTGGATGCAAATTTTGGGGATTGGGGGGCAAAATTTGTGTTTGGCCCTGGTTTTTGTGGAGTTAGCACCAGCTAAGTCTGGGTCATTGGTACAGTATAAAAATATTTAAAAAATTTTTTAAACAATTTATGCAACACTTACGAACAATAATAATGTATCTAGTTATGATTAAATTAACATCAAGATATTATTTTCAAGAAATCCCCCCCTCACACAGAGGGCTGTTGTAAATGTAAACAATGAGAGTAAAAACACTAAAATAAGACTCCAGGCACCCAGGCCCGAAATCAGTTACCAAAAATACACTATCTGATGCAAAACAGAGACTTCCAGGGAAGAAACTGCAGAACATCAGATGGTAGATGCAGAACACAACGCCTAACCACCCATAGGTGAAGACGTAAACATGGGGAAAAGAACAGAATTCATTCTGTTATTCAGCTAAAACTCCCAAGAAATGTTAGTAATAATAATTACAGAAACTATGCCAAAAGCATGGGAGAATAGCAAGAGGGGACTTAAAGGAAAGGGAGAGAGGAAAACACTAAAAAATCAGTGTAACTAAATAACAAGAATGACAACAAAATGGCTGCTGCCTCGAAAATAGGTAACTTAACATAATTTCATTAAAAAGTTAAAAAATTTATAGTAATTTATATATTTTTTATACTTACCAATGACCCAGACTTAGCTGGTGCTAACTCTAACAAAACCAGGGCCAAACACAAATTTTGCCCCCCAATTCCCAAAATTTGCATCCAAAACAAAAAGAAATCATGTCCTAAAGGACCTCCATACTACGCCTCTACTGCGCATGCGCAGTGACGCAGTCGTCCCGAAATTGGCGCCAATTATCATTCTTACTGGCAGTGCCTGGTCAGCGCTATGTACTCAGCGGGGAGGCAAGAGTTCCCAACTCCAGGGAGGGCCATCCCCGTCTGGGTCATTGGTAAGTATAAAAAATATATAAATTACTATAAATTTTTTAACATTTTTATACTGTACCAATGACCCAGACTTAGCTGAATAGTAAACAGGCTGGAGGGCCTAGGACATAGAGGAAAATCCAATAAGCTCAACTATATAGTAAAGAGGTAACCCCTTAAGGAGAAAAGGAGTATTAGGCTTTACATGTATCTTTCTTATTTAATATTAAATTAGAAAGATACACTACCCTTAATAATTGAGCACAATAACATTCATGTTCTCTATTAACATCCAGTATAACCCTTATACTAATTATTTTTAAAGCAAGCCAATAAATAAAGTAGTCCAGAGAATTGAGACTCTTTATAATCATTTAAAAGTGTCCGAGTATTGTATATTAAAGCCCGTTTGACACTTGACATATACAAATGCTTCACACTGAGCTACACTTTAAAAATAAGACATGAATGAATTTAAACATTAATATTACACTTTAAAACCATCCCGGAAGCGACTCAGAAATACTGACTTGGAGGAGGCATTCCCTTGCTTTTCACTATAAAGCAGGTGACCTAAGGGAACACCCGCCCCCCCCCCCCTCCCTTCCCCTTGCCCTGGGTCAAATAGCCCAGAGCGAAGAGGGCAGCCGGACGGAGTCACTGCCGGAACAGAAAGCCTGCATAACTATAGTTGCAACTGTTTAGTGGACGACATTCTGAGCAACAGATAACGGACCTAAACAATGCAGGTCTCCAGAAATGGACTCAATATTTCTGAGATAAAAATTCGTAAATGTGGATGGCTGAGACCAATAAGCAGCCTTCATTAAATCTGTAATAGCAACGCTATTAGCATAAGCCCAGGAAGTAGAAAGAGCTCTTACTTCATGAGCAGAAATCTTAAGCACAGACTGCTGAGAAGAAGATAAATCTTCATAAGCAGTACGGATAGTTAACTGAATCCATCTAGCAATAGAATGGACTGAAATGTCCTTTCTATTAGGCATCAAAGACAGAAAGAAACGTTTCCGTCCCTTTCTGATAAACTGAGATCTCTGTTTATAGATACGTAGTGCTCTAACAGGACAGAGTAAAGGCCTAGGCCCGTCTGAAGACGGAAGAGCCTTAATAACAATAGGTTCCGGATATTTATTAGGAGCCTGATTCTTAGCTAAAAAACCCACATTAGTAGTGAAGGTGATAGTGTTCCCAACACTACGATAATGAGAATCATCCACCGATAGTGCATGAAGCTCACTGACTCTTCTGGCAGAAGAGAAAGCTAAGAGAAAAGCTGTCTTATAAGATAAGAATTTGAAATCTACTGTCCCAAGAGGTTCAAATGGCTTTTCCTTCAATTTAAGGAGAACCCAAGCTAAATTCCACTTAGGAATTAATCTAAGAGTTCTGGGTCTATTTATCGAAAAGTTTCTAACCAACTTCGATAAAGAGACATTAGATCCAATTTGTAAACTATCATGATGTGCATAGGTATCAGATAACATAGATCTATAACCCTTTATAGTAACAGGCTGCAGTTTGATTTCGTCAAACAAGTATACTAGAAAGTTTGCAATGTCTGGTATAGAGGGATCAAATATATCTACAGAATGATCCCTACACCAACGACGAAAAACCTTCCACTTAGCCGCATAGTTTAGCGAAGAGGAGGTCCTCCTACAGTTAGAAATCGCGTCCACTGCTCGTCCTGTAAAGTACTTGCCATGCAAGAAGGACCGCACAATGGAAAAACGTGAAGGTTGAGACCTTGCGGGTTGTGATGGAGTTGGCGCGATTTCCCCTGCGAAAGAAGATCCTCTCGTGGAGGAAGCTTCCGCGGTAGGTCCCACAACAGACACCTGAGTAGATTTATCCACGGTCTCTGTGGCGACAGAGATGCTACCAACAGAATCTTGCATTGAGATTGTTTTATCTTTAGCAATACTTGTTGAATTAACGGCGCTGGAGGATACGCATATCCTATCATTCCGTCCCAAGGGATCGACAGAGCGTCTACTGCAAATGCTCTTGGATCCGGACACGGAGACACATACGTCTGCAACTGATTGTTGAGATGTGTCGCAAATAAGTCTATCATTGGCCGTTCCCATTGGTAGCAAATCTGATTGAATACTTGTTTGTTGAGAGTCCACTCCGACGGCAACAAGCGACCCTTTCGTGAAAGGGAGTCTGCTAGCACATTCAGACGACCCGGTATGTGACGGACCGAAAGAAGAACATGATGTTCTAACGCAAACAGAAGGATTCTTTCCGTTAGATTGAACAACGGAACTGAATGAGTGCCTCCCTGATTCCGTATATACGCCACTACTGTCGTATTGTCAGATAGGATTTGGACCTGAGCATCGTGAATAATGTCCATCCAGTGACGTAACGCAAGCCAAATTGACATCATTTCCTTGATGTTTATGTGCTTGCCCAGGAATTGCGGATCCCAAAGACCCTGGCATCTCGAATCCGTTGGGATTAATGATGCACCCCAACCTGTTTGACTGGCATCCGTCATAACGGTAAAACTCGGATCCGGCAACTGCAGCGGAACTCCTTGAGTTAACCACTGAATGTTTGCCCAAGTCTGAATCTCTTGTTTCACTTGATCTGACAAGAGAACGTCTACATCGAGCGAATGAATTTTCACACTCCAATTCTGAGTCAGGAAAATTTGAAGAGGACGTGTGCGTAGCCGCCCCATCGGAATGAGATCCGCGGCGGCTCCGCACAGACCTATCAGTCTCATAAATTCTCTCGCCGTGACTTTGTCTGCGTGCAGACAATAGCGAGCGTAACAACTGACTAATTTCGCTCTGGTTAACGGCAGATGAACGAGATTGTTGTGCGTCTCGAAGCTCATTCCCAGATGAGTGAATGACTTGGACGGCACCAGATCCGACTTCTCCTCGTTTACTATAAAACCGAGACGTCGGAGCAATAGAAGATGATTCTGAACATCGTTCTGAAGCGTTAACTCGTTGCCGTACCTCTGAAGAATGTCGTCCAGGTAGGCCGACGTTACCGCAGACGAATGAGCTCGGAAGTAGATCATTACCGAGTTCATTACCCGAGTGAAAGCCCAGGGTGCTAGATTCAATCCGAAGCACATCGCCCGGAATTGATACACCACTCCCAGGACTGCAAAGCGTAGATACTTTCGGAATGTCGGATGTACCATGACGTGAAAGTACGCATCTTTGAGATCTATGCTCGTTGCATAATCGTTCACCCGAATACTCGCTCTGACCGATCGAATCGTCTCCATATAAAACTTCGGAGCGACGATCAGCTTGTTTATCCAGCTCAAATCTATGACTGGACGGAACGAGCCGTCTGGTTTCGGAACCAGAAACAGATGGCTGTAGAATCCCAGAGATTCCTGGTTTTCTACGACCTCTACCGCGTTCTTCATTAAAAGAGACTGCACCTCTGATAACAGAGCGTCTCTTTTCTGTGGATTTGACGGAAGATGAGTCCACTTTGGACTTCGAGTTAATGGAGGCTTTCGTTTGAAGGATATCTTTAGACCTTCCGAAGTCACTCCTCTCACCCAAGGGTCGTCCGTAATCGACGCCCACTCTTGTGAAAAACTCGACAACCTTCCGCCAACCGGAACGCGATAGAGGTTTAAGCCATCACCTCCTGGACCTGCGAGGCCTGCGGTAGGAGAAACCACGTCTTCCACGACCCGCACCTCGCCTCGTCGACCTTGGGGCGTCCGACCGATTGTCCCGGCCTGAAGGACGTCCCAAACGAGAGTCGCTATCCTGACGGTCTCTCGAATAAGACCAAGAGGACGCACCGGAACCTCTATAGGAACCTCTCTTGGGCGCATTAGACCCAGAAGTGCCTGTCTTATTCGTGTCTGCTGTATCCGACTTTTTAGGAGCCGATCTGAACAACAGAGAATCATTAGCTTTCTTTTTAATTTTATCATAAATAGCGGAAAGCTTGCCGTCAAAGAGAAGTTCTCCTGAGACCGAAGCGACTCTAAGAGAGTTCTTCACCTTAGAATCCACTAGTGTGGATGTAGCTAGGGCTGCGTCACGTCTAACCAACTCCAGATTTGCCACTGAAAGGGCGGAGTTACACGTGGAATAAGCTACTGCCCTTGAAAGAAGTCTTAAAGAGGATTGTATATCCTGAAACTCTTCCCCTTAAAGGCGCAGTGATAACGCCTTAGTAAGGTGATCTGCATAAGATAAGGCATCTAAATTGGCTCTGTTAGACGCAATAGCTGTTTCCAACACCGCGGTTGGAATAGAAGCTGACGACGGTAATGATAGCTCTAAGTCTTCCGCCTCGTCGTCCATACGCAGAGGAACTCTCGGTATACCCTGTCCTGCCATATCGAATTTATTCCTTGCATTAATGAAAGGCAGGTTGAGAGTATTAGCGGACAAGAAACCTGCTTTCCCCGTCCTGGAAGCAAGTTTAAATATAGCGTCGTTCAATAATTCAAATGTTCTAGCAACATTATTGGACTGCGACGGAAACTCGGGAGCGATGTCCCTGAACCGCTCAAAAAATTCAGAGTCCAATGACGCTATAATTCTCTTGTCCGGAAGCGCAGCAGTCTGGCCCGACGGAACAACTTGAGGGAGAAAGTGCCGGATGAAGTCCACGGCAGCTTTATGTTGTTCCGAAAGGGATAGCTCAAAGTCATCCGTATCCCTTTCACCATCCGGTCGGACCTCACGATGTTCCCGGTCGTCCGCCCCCGATGCTTTGGCGGACCGACCCAGCGTCGTCGGATAATTCTCGATCCGACACCGTTTCTGTCGGCTGCTGGGATGCTGCGATAAGCTGTGCTATCTGCACAAGAATGTCCGGCGTCGAGACCTGCGGAGGCGCAGTCTTTCGCTGCTTCGCCGAGGGCAGCTCCGCATCAGATGGCTCCCGCATACTTTTCCTATGCGAACGTCCGGAGTCCATCGGTCTCGAATCCCTGGCTGCCGGATGGTGTGACCTGGTCGCCGAAGAATCCTTCATCGGCGAAGCTGGTAATATATCGGCGGTCACGCAGCCAAGGTGCGGTCGTGTGCGCTGACGAGAAGAGGAAGCCTTAACAGTCTCTGCGGACTGCTTATACAACGGAGCGTCCCGAGCGACGGACGTATGCTCCGCTAAAGACACTTTGTACCACAACATCTGGTCCCAGATGTTGTTGTACGAGAGAGGGACCTCTCTCGCTCACGGCCCGGCTGGACCTGGACGAGCTAGGAACCGGACTAAAAGGCTTCCTCCGTTCTCGCTTACTATCCGCCGTCACTGGGTGTGCATCTATTATGTTTATAGTGCTCGCATCACCCAAAATTTCCTCTTGGACCGCATCGGACGAACCCGGCTGCCGAACCATTCGGAGAATGGACGCTACACCGGGCGAGCTAGCGGACGACATTTGTCTAATCTCCATGAGCACTTTTGCCGCTAGCTCTGAATTCATTTGTGACGACGGACGCACACTTGAAGAAGATAACATGGAAACATCACCCTGTTCTGGTTCCTCTGAAATAGAAACTGAGAGAGTAGAGTGACCTTGTGGAGAAAGAGCCGGCATCGCTCTTTCTCCAGAAACAACATATCGTGACACACGTTTCCAATGTTTCTCATCCCAATGTTCACATATAGGACAGGGATTAATGCGAGAACACTGACTACAATTAATACAATGATCATGAAAGTCAGAGGAAGATTTCTTCCTATTACAATTTGAACAACGTCCCTTCATTGTGAAAGAACAACAATAAGTCTTAGTTACTCGCAAAAACCCCTGACACAAAGATACATAATAACATGATCCATTAATAAATGAAAAAACAATTGCAAAACAAAATAATTTTGAAAAAATATTTTTTCAGAGAAGCCCAAGTTGCTGAAAAGTAACGTTGAGCCCCGATGGATCCTATGGCAAAGTGTGGTCAAAAATTTTAAATTTATATAAAATAATTAATGAGACACTTTCGGATAATATAAATGTATCTTATAATGAGATAAACTACCACAAAGGCAAACAGCCCCCCTCAAAAAAGGCTGTTGCCAATGAAAACAAACAGTGTAAACACACTAGAAAACATGACTCCAGGCACTGAAAAAACTGGCCCGGAATCAGTCATCAATTACACTCTATCTGATGCAAAACAGAGACTCCCAGGGGAGAATCTGTAGAACATCAGATGGAAGATGCAGAACACAAACGTTATACACCCATGGGTGAAAACGTAACTATGGGGAAAATAACAGAAAACATTCTGTAACCAAGCAACTCTCCCAGGAAATTTTAGAAATGAAATTTCTCAAAAATATGCCAAAAGCATGGGAGAATTGCCAGGGGGGACTTTAGAAGGCTAGGGGAGAGGAAACACTGAATAAGCAGTGCAACAATTAGCAAGAATGACAACAAGAGGCCCATGCCTCGAAAATAGGCAACTTAACATAATTTCATCAAAAAATTTTAAGTACAGCCCTGATTATTTTTTGCCACTTCTTTTTCCTCTCCTCCTTCTATCCTCCTTAGAATCACATTTTCTCCAAAAATTACGTGTCTGGCATCCTTTAAACTGAGATTTACAAGCACAAAGATCAGTGAGATGTTGACTGATGAAGGGCCAAACAGAGAATGATAATTGGCGCCAATTTCGGGACGACTGCGTCACTGCGCATGCGCAGTAGAGGCGTAGTATGGAGGTCCTTTAGGACATGATTTCTTTTTGTTTTGGATGCAAATTTTGGGGATTGGGGGGCAAAATTTGTGTTTGGCCCTGGTTTTGTTAGAGTTAGCACCAGCTAAGTCTGGGTCATTGGTACAGTATAAAAATATTTTAAGTTACAGCCCTGATAATATTCTGTCACACATTTTTCCTCTCCTCCTTCTCTATCCTCCTTAGAATCACCATTTCACTAATATTTATGTGTCTGGCATCATTTAAACTGAGATTTACAAGCACAAAGATCAGTCAGATGTTAACTGATGAAGGGCCAAACTTAGAATGATTAATGGCGCCAATTTCGGAACGTCCTTGACACTGCGCATGTGCAGTAGAGGTGAAGTGTGGAGGGCCATTCAAGACATGTTTTCTTTGGTTTTAGATGCAAATTTTGGGGATTGGGGGGCAAAATTTGTGTTTGGCCCTATATTTTAAGAGTTAGCACCAGCTATGTCTGGGTCATTGGTACAGTATAAAAATATGAGTAGGATGAAAATCTTGATATTTTGATTACAGTATATAGGGGGTTATTTATTATTTATTTATTAATGTTTATGGTCACATATTTCTGCACAATGGCAAATAATGACAACAAAATAGATATAATGTCCAGTCAATCATTTATACCCATGTTGCCCATTTTAGAGGACTTTCAGACCAAACAATGGGAACTGGGTCCTATTTTACCTTCAAAAACAGAACTTGTTTACCACAGTAAACAAGCACTGCTTTACTTCCCACAGTTCCCACAGGAAAGTACGAGAATTAATACTTTCATATTATCTTATAAGTGAAATTATTTAGTCTATAGGGATCTGCCTTGTTACAATTTATGGGAGAGTGCCTCAGGTGTGTGAACAATTTTTGACAATCAAAAATAATTTAGCACTCCACTCGTTAACTGGGGCTTGATTATCCCACTTGGCCACAATTGTACAAGAGGTAAAAAAAAACTTTGATACAAAAAACTCTTTATCCACCACTTACCACTTAGCCTTGGATGGAATTCATGATTAGCTCAGCTGAAATCAATTTACTAATCAAGTACACTCACGGAGGCAGGAGAGATGAATCACCGGGGAAAAACGGCAAGAAGAAGGAATAAAGATAAAAACAGTAGAATGACAATACTTACATCTTCATTACCTTCCACATTTTTCTTGTAATTATTTTTACAATATCTGCAATGGCAAGAAAAAATATGTGTAGATCAAAGCTATCATCCACACACCATGATAGTTTAAACCTTTACCCAAAGTAATGCCCCAAACCAATCAAATTCATATTGAACATACAGTAAATGGTATGGTGTTTGGAAATTATATGCAATTAACAGGGTAATATGATTTAAAACTAGAGGTACTGTGAGCAAACTCACAAAGTGATACCCCCCCACGCCTGAAATGTATAAGTTAGATTATCTCCCCTCGGAAATGTCAGAATGGAATTATATTGCTTCATGCACATCTTCATATGGAGTTCTTCCATTGTGTGAGTTTTCGTGAAAATTCAAACGGTTTAGGAGGAGTTGCGCTTACAAGGATGGACAGATGGATGGACAGGGTGATTCCTATATACTCCCGTAAACTTTGTTTGCAGGGGGTATAAATATCCAATTAAGCGGGCATTGCTACACCATCAAAAATACAACTTATGGTTTTTCATTGCCATAAGCTCGAAAAGTGCCATTTACAAAACGAGTTCATGAGATATGGTTTGAAAGTGAATAGTGAAGAAAAAAAAAAAATTTAACTTGTTAACTTGTATATAGCACCTGGCAAACATGGACAATATGTTAGTTAAAGGGTTAATATTATATTAGCTTTGATCTGATGTGATAGTAAGACAATAAGTACAGTACATGGAGAGAGTATTATCACTAAATCACCTACAGAATGGAGATTCTACCCGAGCAATAATTGCAAATTTGTTGCAAAGCATAATCAGTACCAGCAAAGTTTCATCCAATGGACCTCCGGGTTAAACCCATTGGCTGAAACATTGCTTGAGTTTTTTGTCGATATATACAAAATTTGAAAGTTATAGCTTGGGTGATAACTCCACTCCATGGGTGATAACTCCATTCCATGGGCGATTTAGTTACAATCCACTCTCCACGTACTGTACTATCAAAAATACAACTTATGGTTGCTCATTGCCATAAGCTCAATAAATGCCAATTACGAAATGAGTTCATGAGATATGGTTTGAAAGTGAATAGTGAAGAAAAAAAGGAAAATTTAACTTGAGAACTTGTATATAGCACCTGGCAAACATGGACAATATGTTAGTTAAAGGGTTAATATTATATTAGCTTTGATCTGATGTGATAGTAAGACAATAAGTACAGTACGTGGAGAGTGTATTATCACTAAATCACCTGCAGAGTGGAGATTCCACCCGAGCAATAATTGCAAATTTGTTGCAAAGCATAATCAGCACAAGCAAAGTTTCAGCCAATGGACCTCCGGTTAAACCCAGAGGTCCATTGGCTGAAACATTGCTTGTGTTTTTGTCGATATATACAAAATTTGAAAGTTATAGCTTGGGTGAAAACTCCACTCTGTGGGTGATTTAGTTACAATCCACTCTCCACGTACTGTAAGACAGAACAGAATAAGAGTGGAATACAGGGGGACTGGAATCAACAATGCGAGTTGGAAGTTTTTGTGTACTGCACAGAAAAATAAACAGCTGTGCCATGAGCGCATGATATGCCCATTATTAATTACAAGAGGGAACCACACAATATGAGTATACATGTGTACTTGTCAGGTTACATATACTTGCCACCAAAAAATCATGAAAATTGCTCAAAGTCCAACATGTGGAAAATTGCCTATATTTTGATGAATAAAGTCCCATAACTCTGGAACGACAAATCGGACAGCGACACAAATTGAAACAAAGATTCCTTCTATCAACATATACTTGCAACCAAAAAATCATGAAAATTGCTCAAAGCATTTTCAAGTTATTGTTCGACATGAGAAAAATAAAGTCCCATAACTCTGGAATGACTAATCAAACGGTGACACCAACCGAAAGGGAGCTTCCTTCCATCAACATAAACCACCTACCAAAAAATCATGAAAATCTCTCGAAGCGTTCTCGAGTTATCGTACGATGTGTAAAAAATAACAATTTTCTAAGTAATAAAGTCCCATAACTCTGGAATGACTAATCAAACAGTGACACTAAACGAAAGGGAGCTTCCCTCCATCAACATAAACCACCTACCAAAAAATCGTGAAAATCTCTTGAAGCGTTCTCGAGTTATCGTACGACGTTAAAAAATCAACAATTTTCTAAGTAATAAAGTCCCATAACTCTGGAATGACTAATTGAACGGCGACACTAAACGAAAGGGAGCTTCCCTCCATCGATATACACCACATACCCCAAAATCACGAAAATCTCTCAAAGCGTTCTCGAGTTATCATACGACGTGTAAAAAATCAACAATTTTCTAAGTAA
This sequence comes from Pictodentalium vernedei, assembly GCA_031216915.1. Classification (NCBI taxonomy): domain Eukaryota; kingdom Metazoa; phylum Mollusca; class Scaphopoda; order Dentaliida; family Dentaliidae; genus Pictodentalium; species Pictodentalium vernedei. The sequence continues at coordinate 45,717,646 of CM062292.1, read as the reverse complement.
TAAAGTCCCATAACTCTGGAATGACTAATCGAACGGCGACGCTAAACGAAAGGGAGCTTCCCTCCATCGATATACACCACCTATCCAAAAATCATGAAAATCTCTCAAAGCGTTCTTGAGTTATCGTACGACATGTGACCGGATGGACAGGTGGGCAGACGGACAGCGGTATACCATAATACGACCGTTTTTTCAAAACGGGCGTATAAAAGCCAACAAAGATTATAGATTCCTGTCCACTGTACTACAGAAGAATATTGAAGAAAAATAACACCTTCAGTAGTCTGTTTGTATTCTTGCTTAACACTGTTTTGTGTTGAAGCATTTCATTCATGTCATAACACATTCAGATGAATAACCACCAATAAGATGCATTCTTACATTATGTTCTGACATGTAGCCTGGATCTAGGGCTATGTGAATAGGACTTTTTCCATTCAAATCGAATACAAATAGAATTGTGTGTCTAAAGTTCAAGTTTAATTGCAAATTTGAATCGAATCAGACATTCAGCTGGTATCTGTAGTCAGAGATTTTTGTACACAGCTTTAATGATTCAAAATATTCGTACATATGGGGAAGATAGTCAGGGTTTTTTTTGACACAGATAACATGTTAAGTTCCTGTGGATTGGGACAGAAGAGGAAGTGATTGGTCATTGTATAATAATATGGAATACATTGCTGGAGTGAAATTATGGTCAATACTGTCCACGTTTATGAAAACGATATTTTTTTGAGGAAACAACTTTTATGAATGTCGATACAATTTCACAAAGCAGCAAATAAAAACAAAAATAATTGCCACATGCCCCACATGTCAGAAGACAGTTAGATGAATGCGACAACTGAAAAACATGCATGCATTCTGACATAACATTTGCTTAATTGCCCATATTGATTTTATTCATGCCTTGCTACTAACTTCAATGAAAGTGTCAATGACACTGTAGCTTAACTTGTCTGTACATTATGTTTAATGAAAAGGATAATGTTCAAAGTTTATGAAAGGATTATGAAATAAGACAAGAATTGTGATAATTGGGAATATGTTAATTTCTGTTCCCTGTATGCTATGTTTTCAATAAAAATGAAAGTGTCAATGACACTGTAGCTCAACTTGTCAAGACAAAGACATGTACATGTATAGTATGTGACACAGCAATGACAAACATCTAGGTAATGACCTGATAACAAAGGTACATATAAAGTATTGTAACGGTCTGTACATAAATACTGACCGTTGCCTGTAACAAGTGTATAGGTAAAGTATTGTAAAGGTGGGTGACAGTCAGATGCTGAACTAGAAAAAATTTTTGAGTCCCAGAGTGGGTCTGACTGAACCCCAAAATATTTGTTCTCATAGCACAGTGATAACAAAGGCACCCCAAAACACACTCGTTCCTGTCCCAAGGTGAAAACAAAAGTACTCAAGAAGTTTTGTGAAGATCAGTTCATAAATACGAGCTGTATAGAACTTGTGACAAAAAACTGATTGGACCTAATTTCGGTACAAAATGGCCACTGGCAGCCATCTTGAATTTTGGACCGTACCCAGAAACACTCATTGTCATCCCAAGGAGATAACAAAGGTACCCAAGAAGTTTTGTGAAGATCGGTTCATAAATACAGCCTCTACCCTGAGCCGTATTGACATGTGTGCTTACATTGTGTAAGTAGCACTGAATAAATCAAAGTTCAAAAATATATTCAAATCAGAACTTTCATACAGAAGTTCTGCACAAAAGACTGATTGCACTAATTTTGGTACAAAATGGCTGCTGGTGGCCATCTTGAATTTCGGACCACACCCAAAAACACTCGCTCTCATCCCATGGTGATAACAAAGGTACCCAAGAAGTTTCGTAAAGATTGGTTCATAAATATGGCCTCTAGTCTGAGCTGTATAGAAGATGTGTACAAAAAAATGATTAGACCTAATTTCGGTACAAAATGGCCACTGGCAGCCATCTTGAATTTTAGACCGCACCCAGAAACACTCGTTCTCGTCCCAAGGTGATAACAAAGGTACCCAAGACATTTCGTGAAGATCAGTTCATAAATACAGACTCTAGTCTGAGCCGTATTGACATGTGTACTTACTGTGTGTAAGTCGCACTGAAAAAATCAAAGTTCATCTAATTTGCATAATTTCTGCACGAGAAAAAAACCCGTATTATATCTGATGCATCCCATGGTACTAAACATTCACACAAAATAATTATTCAAATCAGGGCTTTCATATGGAAGTTCTGTGCAAAAATCTGATTGCGCCTAATTTTGTACAAAATGGCTGCCATCGGCCATCTTGAATTTCGGACCGGACCCAAAAACACTCGTTCTCATCCCACGGTGATACCAAAGGTACCCAAGAAGTTTCGTAAAGATCGGTTCATAAATACGGCCTCTAGCCCGAGCCGTATTGGCATTTGCACTTACAGTGCTGAAAGTAACCCCCAAAAACATCAAAATTAGTCTAATTTGCACAATTTACGTAGAGAAAAAAACCCGTATTATATGTGATGTATCCCATGGTACTAAACATTCATACAAAAAATTATTCAAATCAGAGCTTTCATATGGAAGTTCTGTACAAAAAACAGATTTCTGCATCGTCGGTACAAAATGGCAGCTGGCAGCCATCTTGAATTTCGGACCGCACCCAAAAACACTCGTTCTCGTCCCACGGTCATAACAAAGGTACCCAAGAAGTTTCGTAAAGATCGGTTCATAAATACGGCCTCTAGCCCGAGCCATAGCAGCTTGGCACTTACAGCTCTGAAAGTAACACTAAATAAATCAAAGTCAGTCTAATTTGCATAATTTACGCACGAGAAAAAAACCCGTATTATATGTGATGTATCCCATGGTACTAAACATTTATACAAAACTTTATTCAAATCAGAACTTTCATACAGAAGTTCTGTACAAAAAACTGATTTTTGCATCATCGGTACAAAATGGCCACTGGCAGCCATCTTGAATTTCGGACCACACCTAAAAACACTCGTTCCCGTCCCAGGGTCATAACAAAGGTACACAAGAAGTTTCGTAAAGATCGGTTCATAAATACGACCTCTAGCCCGAGCCATAGCCAATTGTTGACATACGGACAGACGGACAGATGGCCAGACGGACGGACGGACAGACGGACGACGGGCCATGACAATAGCTCAAATTTGACTTCGTCAAAGTTGAGCTAATAATATGAGGTGTAGACTGTACTAAAGAATTGAGGGGTGGGTTAATGTGGCCCTCATAGTTAATGTATGGTTGACCGATCGCGATGAAAAGGGGGAGTTCTTATCTAGATATCATACAGAGTCATCCTACCAAGTTACATTGAAATCCCTCCTTATTAAACATGAACTGCAGACTGTGCTAAAAGTTTTTGGGTTTCGGGCTTGCGCAGCCATCACAATTCACAGATCATGACCAAAAGGGGACGCTCTCATCTAGATTTTATACAGAGGCATCCTACCAAGTTACAATAAAATCCCTTCATAAATACGACCTGTAGACTGTGCTAAAGGTTTTCGGACCCGGGCAGCCATCGCAGTTGACCGATTGTAACCAAAAGGGGTCGTTCTCATCTAGACATGACCCCAAACCTGCATATGAAATTTCATGACGATCGGATAAGAACTACGGGGTGTAGCCTGTGCTAAAGGAAAATGTGAACAGACTTACAGACTCACAGACTAACAGACTTCCGCACGCGTGATGGCAATAGCTTATCTTGACTTTGTCAAGTCAAGCTAAATATAATAAACACCCAACAGCTCTGACTGACCAGTTAGCTGTAATATTCTTGGTATTAATGTAGTTGACATGAAATAATGTCCACTTATAATGATTATATAGAGGATGTCTAGAGTTTTTGAGTGGATCCCGAAAATTATCTCATGAGTGACCAAGACAAATGTTTATTTTTCGCAAGTGCTTGTTTGCACGAAAATAACCATTTGTCTCAGTCACAAGTGAGATAATTTTCAAAAACTCAAAAACACTCGATTTTTTTTTATGATACACTTTTTATAAGAATCTGATCATTCCTATAAATAATTCCACTCATTTCAATCTTGAATTGATGCATGAAAGTAAACATCTGATGAGCATAGATATGCAGAAGTGATTTGATCGATACGCAGAATAGGTAGTATCTTGTGATCTGATTCAGCTGGCAGGTCTCATGCATCAACTGAAAGTGAATACCTGTTGAATTATTGCTGGAAATGATCAGTATCCACTCAAAAACACTAGATGTTCTTTCCATTATATGTTTTTAGAACAAATGGATCGTTTCCAATAATAATTTGACTCGTATTCACCTTGAAGTGATGCTTTGAAAGCTGCCATTTTGATTGATACCACGAAAGTGAAAATTTCTATATCTTCACAGTGGGGGATGCAATTTCTATCTTTCCACAATTTTTTCAATAATGTATCATTTTAAAATGATATATGCAAAAAGAAAGGACATTAGTTTCTGTGATCGTCATCATGATATTAGTTTTCAGTATTTGGTGGTCAGGTAATCAAAAATTGAAGCAAATCAGACAAACAGTTCAAAATTTGAATCAAAGTCAAAGATTGGCAGGGCCCTAAAGTACAGTCACCGTGGACTGGTCGTAATCTACGAGTGGGTAGTGATGTCCACGCATGCACTTACCAGGTAATAAAAATTATCATCAGCAAAATTTTAATTAATGAAGGACCAGGGTTGTACCTGGTGCTTCTTTAAATTTTTTATGATTATTCCTATAATTACTGTTTGGAATCTAATACAGTGGAGCCCACTTAATTGGATATCTCTTAATTGTATATCCCTGTTAATTGAATATAATTTTCAAACAAAAAATCATTTACCATACCTTCAGTACAAATTTGATCTGTTAATTGCATATGGGTTGTAGAGTAAACTCCTGTTAACTTATTATAAATTTTTATAATATGTCGAAAAAATTACTTTGACACGCACCAAATTCCCCTTATTTATCAACCTAACCTTTTTGGCCTCACTACATCCAATACCGGAATTTATTCTATTATATCTTGTTTAACAGAGCTCTAAGAGCTCTGTCAAACAAGATATAATAGAATAAATGCTCAGTTTACCTCCAGAACACAGGAAACTGACCAAATACCTGTTAATTGTATTGAATAATTTTCACTGGCAAAATGGATATTCAATTACCTGGTAAGAGGATTCTACTGTATTGCATCTGTGGAAATACTGCCAACCCATGGAAAGTGACCACTCCACGTGCTGTACTGTATTAGGAATTACTGTATTAGGAACACATGGGTGACTTAAGGAGCAAGTTTCCCAATATCTGGATTGTTTGACATAATATTAAATACACATAGCAATCGTGGTAGAAAACATTTTATACCATGATTACCTATTCTACTATATATGAAAAGCATATGACATAAATTTTAGCTTTACACACCAACCGTGATGAACACGCCAGTAATGGGATTTCAATAGCAAAAATTTACACCTACAGTAGAACTACATCCCTGTTGACCTTTGGCAACGTCGACCTGAATGAAAACTTGTCTAAATTTATCGCACGTCGCCTCGCGAAGAGTGAAAAGGAAGTGGCAATTATTTATTACGTTTTTAAATGGGTTTACCCCTTAAGATATCAAAAATTAACAAACATGCATTGTCTCATGTTAATAAAGCATGCAGAATTCGAAATAGTATGTTATTATTTTATTAAAACGAAAAAAGGCTCAGTTTCTTTTTTTCATTTCGTTTCTGTGATAAAATTGACAGTGGAAGTACCGCCCACCAATGCTCATGTAAACAAAAACAGATTCGCTTGTATGTACATCTGGTGCTCAGTAAAATCAAGAAAAAATAATAGCGACTCTTAATAATCTGAAAATAATGGTATAAATAAAATATACCCAAAGTAGCTTGGTGTACCAAATGTTCACCACTCATGGTGAACATTTGATAGACCAAGCTACTATGGGTATATTCTATATATAATATCCTTTAATTTATGGCAATTATCAATAGAATGATTAAGGCCTAAACAAATTAAAATTCTGTTTCTCAGGCCCTCCCGCATGGTCCTTTTGGCTGCCGCATGCTCTCTTTTTATAACCAATGTAAACTTAAAAAAAATTAAAATTAAATGGATTATGTCTGATATTTTACCCATGTTAAAAAAATTGATAAATTTGTCCCTTGAGAGCAAGAAGGCTTTGCAATGCTTTAGCATTGCAAAGCCTTCTTGCTCTCAAGGGACGAAATACACCACCACCCATGCTATTCCGTATTATGAGGCCTAAAACCTAAACCAATAACATGAACTTTTGATGGCAAAGAAATAATAATTACAGAAATAAAAAATACAATAAAAAAACACTTGCCCGCATGCAATTTTATGAATAATGGCCCGAGAAGCAGAAGATGTACTTTGTGTGGCCTAATAGTTTCATTTCCAAAAACTTACTTTTCAGCCAGTTTTAGTTTCTGTAGTACGTGAACATATATTCCTAATGCTTGTTCATGTTGACCAACTCTTCCAAGCAGAATGGCTCTCTCTTCATGGAATCCTATATTACAATAAAATAAATCTAGTATTTTGTAATTATTTCTATCGTGTAGAAAAGAACATACAGATACCAATGTAATGTTAAACCAGCACAGGGTTCATACAAAATTTTGCTCACAAAGTTCAAGGGTTTTTCAAGGGTTTTTCAACGGCTTCTTTTTTTTTCAAGGGCAAAATATACTATCCAGCTTGTTGTTTGAGCTCTAAAAATCTAAGATTCATGTGACACAGATCTGACTTTGGAAGTCAGGAAGTAGTGGTACCCAAAGTGTGATCTGTGTTACAGTAATCTTGGTAAAACATTCCATACCTTTTTATGTTTTTTTTAACTGAGTGACACGAATGCAACAAACAAATAAAAGGCGAGTACACATATATTTACAATGCCCAGGGAATAGCTTGGTATTCAAGGGTTTTTCAAAAGATTTCTGAAAGTTCAAGGGTTTCTCAAGGGCTAATTTCAAATTCCAGGGTTTTTCAAGAAAAACTCATTTTCAAGGGTTTTTCAAGAGCTGTATGCACCCTGCAGCAAGAAGTGTTTTACATAGTTTTGCACAGAACAGAAGATACAGTACAGTCCACGTGGATTGGTCGTAAACCACACGGTGATGTCCACGCATGTGTTTAGCAGGTAATAAAAATCATCAGCAAAATTTTAATTAATGAAGCACCGGGTTGTACCCGGGTTGTACCCGGTGCTTCATTAATTAAATTTTTGATGATTATTCCTACAATTAGTGTTTGGAGTTAACCCTTTACCCAACGTAACGGCCAAAACCGGCCAGCGCTATTCACAAAAATCGCCAATTAATTTTCATTATTTTTTTCATTTTTTGTCTCAAAAACATAGGTTATGACCCCTCTTTGGAACGAGCTCGTCGAGCTCGTTCCAAAGAGGGGTCATAACCTATGTTTTTGAGACAAAAAATGAAAAAAATTAGTTATTCAAGAATTTTTTTTGCAAGTGTCGTCTGCTTTTCATGTTAGGTAAAGGGTTAATATTATTGAGTTCTTGGAAATATTGGCCACATGTGGAACATGACCATTCCATGGCGGATGTACTGTATAAAATTCAAACACTTTTCAAGGAGTTACAATAACACTATCATTCATTTTCAAGTACTTAAAAATGGCAAAATACTAACATTTTGTCAATAAGCCAAATAAAAAAAAAATACATTTGGTTCTAAAGCAACTAATTTTTTAAATCAATGAGAGAGGCTCCTATTTTTATTTTTAATATTTTTGTTGTTTGTTAAACGGTTGGGTGCTAGAAGTCCATATTTGCACTCCACTCATAAGTGCAGGTACCACAACCTAAAGGCTTCATATTCTGCAAATATGGTTCACATATTTGTGGAAGTGAATTTATGACATCTGTATGGATTTGCCTTGTCGCCATTAATCGGAGAGTGCTTATAGGCTCTCTCCCATACATTGTAACAAGGTAAAGGCAAGCGAACAAATCTGGGAAACCAAGAAAAATTTAGCACTCTACCAGTTAATGAAGAATTAACAAATGTTTGTGTTCTATTATATTTACAAACCCTTTTTGAAAACATTCCATATAATATTAACTACTTTCTGCAGAAGAGAAAACTGGATGTTTACATAACAAATATAAGGCCTCACAATGTAGATCTTTTGTTTCTCAGGACATTTTTTGTAAAATCGCATGTGGGCAGGTGTTTTTTTATTTTATTTTTTTATTTTTGTAATTATTTCTTTGGCATCAAAAGTTCATGTTCTTGGTTTGTTTTATGTTTAGGCCTCATAATATACAGAATAGCATGGATGGTGGTGTATTTCATTCCTTAAGTGCAAGAAGGCTTTGCAATGCTAAAGCATTGCAAAGCCTTGTTGTCCTCAAGGGACAAAAATATCAATTTTATTAACTTGGGTAAAATATCAGAGATAAACCATTTAGTTTTTATTTTTTAAAGTTTGCATTGGTTATAAAAAAGAGAGCATGCAGCAGCCAACAGGACAATGTGGGAGGGCCTGAGAAACAGATTTTTAACTTTTTAGGCCTAACACAAACATTGTATTTCAATCATGCTTTGTTGCAAACACAGACAAATAAATATATACATAAATCAAAAAGATAAAATTTTAAAGCCTCATGATTTCATTTTAAATTTGGAAGACATTCAAATTTGTTTCCAAAACAATTCACATGTAGATAAATTAGCCCTTTGCCCAATGTAATGGCCCAAAACCGGCCAGCATTATTCACAAAAATCGGCAATTAATTTTCATTATTTTTTTACTTTTTATCTCATTTATTTATTTATTTGTTTTTAAGGTCACATACTTATGCACAATGCTAATTGTGAGAGTGACAGTTTTACTGGTGAAGAAAGCTGGAGTACCCAGAGAGAACCACCGAGCATCGACGAGCAACTGTCAGCTCCCCAACATTCTAACTCTGTTCAAGCTCCGCTCAAGCAGGGTTACAGCAGTTGAAGACATGTGCACCATTGACATACAGTACGCATTAGTACATAGCGTCATCATGCTCCCATGTAGGCAACCGGGATAAAGTGCCTTGCTCAAGGATACAAAGCGGGCCATCCCAAACGGGGATCAAACTCGGGACCTCTAGCATAGAAGTCAAACAGTCTACCACTGAGACACCATGCTCCCTCACTTTTTGTCTCAAAAACATAGGTTTTGACTTCTCTTGCCTCATTCCAATGACCTATGTTTTTGAGACGAAAAATGAAACTAGAGGCTCTACAGAGCCTGTAATCGCTCACTGGAACTACATATAAAAATGTGATTTTCCATAGGCTTTCCATGGTAACTATGAGCTGCAATGGTGACCATGTTTGCAACATTACATCAACATAACATGAGGTTCATTGGTAGAAGGTGGGTGTCCCAGTCCTCAATCACGTGAAGTTTCAAAACATTTGAATCCATCAAACAGAATCATAGAATGTCTCTGGTGGCCATATTTTTCAACCAACGTGAACAAAAAGAGGATCGTTTCTGGAGGGCCTCCTATAGACCATTTCTGCAAGGTATTGGTTCATGTCGGCTCAGTAATTCCAGAGAGAAGATGAAAATTGAATTTCCCATAGGGTTTTTCTATAGTAACTATAAACCACAATTGTGGCCATGTTTGCAACACGATAACATTAAACGAGGAACGTTGGTAGAGGGTGTGCCAGTCATCAAGCATGCAAAGTTTCAAAACAAAAACTGGCATACACTTGTCATCAATCAGTATTTCAGATAAGTAACTTGAGAGCTTATAATGTATTAACTTCACTTGTTTACAGTAGTAGTCAAAATAAGTTGTAGGATAATTCTATAAACTATGATCTTTTCTCTTCCTACACTGATAAGACCAGAAGCTGACATCATTTTCTGGAAAGCTCTCACTGAAAGCTTTCCAGAAAATGTCAGATTCTGATCTTGTCAGGGCAGGAGCAGTAGTTTACTTAGTTTATTACAGTTCTGCTACAACTTATTTTGACTTGTACTGTATACACAACATTTTTTGTTTTTTTTTCCCAGTTCTCAGTGGAGAAAACTGGAACCAACCCTTAGCAGATTCTCAAAAAACAAGTATTTTGCTGACAGTACCGATCTTCATGCAGACAGGAAAGGCACTGGGTTAAGCATTAGAATATAGCCTCTGGTGGCCACATATTTCCATCCTCTCATAGACCATTCCTATGAAATTTTGTTCACATCGGCTCAGTAGTTCCAGAGAAGAAGATGAAATGTGAATTCCCATAGGGTTTCTATAGTAACTATAAGCTGCAATTGTGGCCATGTTTACAACCCAATCAACATTAAATGAGGATCATTGATAGAGGGGGATCCCTGTAATCATTTATCTGAAGTATCAAAACATTTCGCTTGGCAGTTTCAGAGAAGATTTTTTAAAATCCACCAATCAGAATCAAAGAATGCCTCTGGCGGCCATGTTTTTTAACCCACGGGAACAAAATGAGGATTGTTTGTAGAGGACCTCCCATAGACTATCCCTGCCTGGTTTGTTTTCACGTCGCCTCAGTTTTTCCAGAGAAGAAGAGGAAAATGTGATTTCCCATAGGGTTTCTATAATAACTATAAGCTGCAATTGTGGCCATCTTTACAATCCAATCAACATTAAATGAGGATCGTTGGTAGAGGGGATCCCAGTCATCATTTATATGAAGTTTCAAAACATTTGGCCTGGCAGTTTCAGAGTCAAAGGTTTTTGAAAATCCACCAACAAGAATCAAAGAATGCCCCTGGAAGCCATGATTTTCATCCGAAGGGAACAAAATGAGGATCGTTTGTAGAAGACCTCCCACAGACCATTCCTGCCAAGTTTGGTTCACACCGGCTCAGCGGTTACAGAGAAAAAGATGAAAATGTGGAAAGTTTACGGCCGCCGGATGACGACGGACGCCAAGTGATGAGAAAAGCTTACATGGCCTTTTAGGCCAGGTGAGCTAAAAAAAGATAAGTTATTCAAGAATTTTATTTGCAAGTGTCGTCTGCTTTTCATGTTAGGTAAAGGGTTAAAAGGCACAATCCTGGTCAGAAAATGGCAGACGTGAACTTGATTCAGCGTCAAATAAATAGATATTGGTATATTACGCGCTTAATCATTTGTGCTAAAATAAACTTTTATAATGAGTATCAATGATAATTTTATTAATAGTATGGTAAATACGAGTTGAAAACAAAACTAAAGGTTAAGAACACATTGAAATGTGACTGCATACAGTCTGCATCGAGTTGCACATCTTCGTTGCTTTACATGCGAAACTAACATTTCCAAAAGTTCAACATTCAAAATAATTGATATAAATCAAATATTGGAATACCTGTGCTAAAGATATTCGCATAATTGAGTTATTATATTCTAGTGTGAATTCCCCTTTGGTACAAATCTCAGTCAAGTTAGATATCAAACTGACACCATGGTATACCCTCCCCACTCCTCCTAAAAATGTTGAAGCCGATATCAAACTCAAAATTCCAATACCGCTCATCTCTACTTTTAGTATGCCATGTATAAACTAGTGCTCAAATGATGCTTTGTCGGCAGATACTAATTAATCATAGATTAATTACTGGTAGTACAGAGGGGCCCACTCATTTGGATATCCCTTAATTGTATAACCCTTTTGATTGCAAATAATTTTCAAACACCAAACCATTTACCATACCTTTACTCTAAAATTGATCCATTAAAGTTAAATCTGTTACTTCAATAAAAATCTTGTAATGTATAGAAGAATTACTCAGACAACCAATGAATTTCATATGTTTATAGATGTATTTGGCATCCGTAATTCAATATAAGAATTTAATTTATTATATCTTATTTGACAGAGCTTACAAGATATAATAGAACAAGAAGGGCAATGCAAAGCAGGTGCCAATGCCCTGACCTGCCCAAAATTGTCTAAGTCGAAAGAGAGAAAAAGCTTCATAACTCTGGAAAACATGTGTGGAAGAATCTCACGCTATGCAGGTATCGTCATTCCCCATGATGCTCCATCACAATGCCAAATATCATTCAAATCGGAGTAGCAATGGCAGAGAAACAAAGGAAAATGTTGGTATGGACAGATGGGTGGACGGAGGATCTCCACTAGACACTCCTTTGACTTTTCAAGTTGGAGGCATAATAAATGGGACTGCATTGGCTCAGTGGTTATATCATTGCACTTCAAAGGGAAAGGTTCAGGGTTTGATCCCCATCAGGGGTAACTTCACGGTATCCTTGGATAAGGCACTTAGTCCAGATTGCCCACATAGGTGCATGGTGGCACTGGGTACCAAGTCATACTCCACGTCAATGGTGCACTTGTCTTGAACCAATGCTAACCCTGCATGTGCAGAGTATGTTGGGGAGTGTGAGAGTTGCTCACTGCTGCTCGATGGTTCTCTATGAGTATTCTGTCTTCCACCGCCACTAAATCTGTCTGATACAAGGTGACCCTGGCTGTCAAAAATGTTGTTAAACCACAATAAAAAAAAAATAGAATAAGCAGTTAGGATATCACTAGAATACAGGAGAATTACCAAACTCCTGTTAATGGAATACTCCTGTTAATTGAATAATTTTCACTGGCAATATATGAGGCTATTCAATTAACGGGGTTCCTCTGTATCTGCAGTTTTGTGTTATCTTCCCTTAATCAATTAACTCGTCAATCAACAGTCGTCTTTTAGCAATGCACTTGAAGATGACAATGTAATTTTTTACCATTTTGGGGGGCAATAAAATGGATTAACCCATTACTCAAAGAAGACAATACCAAAATTTACTATTTTAAATATTATTTTTTCAAAATTTTAAAATTAAAAAAAAAACAATGAGCTCATTCCAATGATGGTTAACATGATATGGTTTTGTTGAATTTTTTCGAAAATATTCCTTTTCTTCTGCTAAATTTGTATAATACGTGCGTGGATGAGGTCAATTCATAAGGTAAAGGATTAAATCTTTACCTAACATAAACAGAAGATGCCACTTACAAAAAAGTTCTGATTTTACATTTTATCGCCTCCAACAGAGATGAAATTCTACTGTTATAAAATAAACTGAACTAATGATTGCACAGAAGAAAAGGTTTCAAAATCAAGTTTTATGTCCCCATATAGCTGATATGTGGTAGAAATAAAAATTATGACATTTCAGTTCTTTGAATTTACATGAAAAAGCTTTGAAAGACCATTTTCATGTAAATTTAAAGTAATAAAGAATTTGTAATCAGGTAATAAGAAAAAAATTGAAATCTGACGAAAATCCATAAATATCACAAGCCTGTACAAAATATAGCTTATAATCCCTCAATGAATGAGCTCAATGAGTTCAGATAATACTGTATTTACTCTATGTATTGGGACACTCTATGATTTGGGACACACATTTTTTCCAGAAAACTATATTTTTTTATGCTCCAAAGTTTGGGACATTCAGAAGATTTGTTTCCAGTTGGCCTGTCGCTAGTAGCAGACGACACTCACAGAAGAAATTCTTGGGTAACTAAAAATTTTCATTTTTTGCTTCCAAAACATAGCTTATGATCCCTCATTGGAACGTGCGCAATACGCTCTTTCCAGTGAGGGATCATAAGCTATGTTTTGGAAGCAAAAAATGAAAACAAAAAAAAAATTGGACGGCGATTTTCGTATATAGTGATGGAAAACGAATCACACACAACTTTATTCAGCATCAAATCAAGACCAGGCTGTGTTCTTTTCCCATTTTCTAAGAATTGGGACACCTGTGAAAATAATTATTTTCAGCTGTCCCAATACATAGAGTAAATACGGTAAGTAGTTATAAGGCCAAATAAAAAATACATCTGGTTCTCAAGCAATTAATTGTTCAAATAAATGAGGGAAGGAGGCTTTTATTTTTTATAACTTATTGAGTGGTAAATTATTTTTGGTCACAATAATTTGTTCACAGGTTCTTGCTTTGTTAAAATTTATGGGAGATTGCCTAAATTGTAACAGGATAAATCCACATACCGTATTTACTCTATGTATTGGGACAGCTAAAAATAATTATTTTCACAGGTGTCCCAATTCTTAGAAAATAGGGAAAGAACACAGCCTGGTCTTGATTTGATGCAGAATAAAGTTGTGTGTGATTCGTTTTCCATCACTATATATGAAAATCGCCGTCCAATTTTTTTTTATATTTTCAGTTTTTGCTTCCAAAAAATAGCTTATGATCCCTTATTGGAACGAGCGCATTGCGCACGTTTCAATGAGGGATCATAAGCTATGTTTTGGAACCAAAAAATGAAAATTTTTAGTTACTCAAGAATTTTTTTTATGAGTGTCGTCTGCTACTAGCGACGGGTCAACTGGAAACAAATCTCCTGAATGTCCCAATCTTTAGAGCATAAAAAAAATATAGCTTTCTGGAAAAAATGTGTGTCCCAAATCATAGAGTGTCCCAATACATAGAGTAAATATGGTAGGCTGAATAATTTCACTTCCGAGATATCATGAATCACATTCCACAGAATACAATTTCAAGACTTCAAGTTACAGTACCTGCACTTCAGACAAAAGTCGCAAATTAATAAACATGAAATACATTTATCATATCACTTCTCTGTTTTCTCAGCTTATTACAATTTCATATTTTCAATAAATATTAATTAGTGCTTCATAACACCTTCAGTTGATTTGATTGGTCAAATTAAAAAAGTATGCTTTCTGATTGGTTAAAATTAATGCTGATCTTGTAATGATGTTATACTGATTTATGATGTATGACGTTCAAGGTGAAATCCATTCTTTAACCCTTTTCTATCTAAAACATGTGTTTTTGATAACTGTGGCGTCATATGATATTTATTTATTTATTGGTGTTTAAGGTCACATACTTATGCACAATGGCTAATCATGACCACGACAGTTTTACAGGTGGAGGAAGCCGGAGTACCCGGAGAGAACCACCGAGCAACGACGAGCAGCTGCTAGCTCCCCAACATAGTAACTCCGCACTGCAGCACAGGCAGGGTTAGATTGGTTGAAGACATGCGCAACATGGATGTGCAGTACGCCTTAGTACACGGCGTCATCATGCCCCCATATGGACAATCGGGGAAATTTTTTAAAACAATTCAACAAAGCCATATCATGTGATCCCTCAATGGAATGAGCTTGATCAGCTAATTCCACTGAAGGGATCATCTGAGATGATTTTGTTGAAATTTTTGGAAAAAATAAATCCATTACGTGTACACTCCATACGAAAAAATTATCCAAAAAATCGACTGAGTGTGTTATGTGTAATTACATAATGTCAGACGTCCACTCACTAATCAGTGTTGATTGGACTGTATTGGGAAAAGATTCGTCAATTAACATATTAATTTCTGTTCACTAAATCTTTTTTTTTTGTACCTGATACATTTTGTTTGGGAATTTTGTATATCAAATAAAATCTTTAACCCTTTACCCAACGCAGACGATATCAAAATTTATTATGTTAAATATCATTTTTTCATTTCTTTCCAAAAATTTCAACAAAACCATATCATGTGACCCCTCGTTGGAACGAGCTCGTTCCAACGAGGGGTCACATGATATGGTTTTGTTGAAATCTTTTTGAAAAATACTATTTTTTCAACTGCTGAATTTGCATATTACGCGGGCGGATGCGGCCGATTCGTTAGGTAAAGGGTTAAAGGTGAAAATCGGTTCGGCAAATCCCGTTATTTTGTGTTATAAATTTGACCCAAAAAATGAGAATTTCACCAATCACGTGCAACAGTGTGGCTCTTCCGTCAATTGGATCTACATTGCATGAAATATTCTGAAGTCATTGGAGACCGGCAAACAAACTCAAGGGGAATCCAAATCATATATCAGCGAAAAGTTTATTTTAATATGAAAACAAATAAAAAATCTCATGAATTAACGAACAGATTTTTTCAACTCCTATATTAAACCGCAGTACAGAGTTCTGGAAATGAAAGATATGGCATTTGTATCTGAATATTTTATTAAATGTAGGTTTTAGAAATTTTCCGACTGAACAATATAATTGCTAATCAGGGACAGTTTCTGAAAGATTTTTCTCGCAAAACATTAATTGGTTATGTAATCCTTCTCACGTGACTGCACTAAAACAGCTTTTCTTACCCGGTCATTTCTACACAAACGACGGGGTATTAACAAGTGCGGTTTTGTATGCAATGTACACGTAATGATAATAAATTATTTTAAAATGCTAAATTTTCTAATTACATGGACAGAGGGGCCGATTCATAAGGTAAAGGCTTACTGTATTTTTTCTATGTATTGGGACAGCGAAAAATAATTATTTTCACAGGTGTCCCAATTCTTAGAAAATGGGGAATGAACAGAGCCTCGTCTTGATTTGATGCTGAATAAAGTTGTGTGTGATTCGTTTTTCATCACTATATACGAAAATCCCCGTCCAATTTTTTTTTATATTTTCATTTTTTGCTTCCAAAACATAGCTTATGATCCCTCATTGGAATGAGCATATTGCGCTCGTTTCAATGATTGATCATAAGCTATGTTTTGGAAGCAAAAAATGAAAATTTTTAGTTAACCAAGAATTTTTTTTACGAGTGTCGTCTGCTACTAGCAACGGGCCAACTGGAAACAAATCTCCTGAATGTCCCAAACTTTGGAGCATAAAAAAAATATAGTTTTCTGGAAAAAATGTGTGTCCCAAATCATAGAGTGTCCCAATACATAGAGTAAATACGGTAATAAATTGAAATTCATTGAGAATAAACTCAACAGGGAAGAACTTGAATGAGAAATGTGAGCTGCCACTTTACAACTATATTTATTACATGCCCATGCAGTCTCTCTTATGCAATACGGCTGTGCAATACGGAATTCCGTATTGCACACCAACCTGTTCCAACCGGGACTTTTTTTATGCAATGCGACTGCATAAAGTGCATGGTGTTTACCACCGTTGATAGAAAAGAAAATTAGGTCAGTAGGTGCTTGGGTCATGTAATAAATACAAAACCACATGTATATTTCAATGAGTCGTTTTGTATTCAATTCGTCAGATGTGCGTAGAAAGAAAACGTCTCGACCTTCGGTCTCGACATTTTCTTCCTACGCACATCTGACTCATTGAATACAAAACAACTCATTGAAACATACAGTTTTGTCTATGTATTATCCAATCAGATTGATTGTACTATCTCTTCAGTTTCAAGTATATCTGTATTTTCATAACATATGCAGTACAGATGCCACACATGGCCAGTGATGTCAACGCATGCGTTTAACCAGGTAATAAAAATCATAATCCACAAAAATTCAATTAATAAAGCACTGGGTTGTACCCGGGTTGTACCCAGTGCTTCATTATTTCAATTTTTGATAATTATTCCCATAATTAGTGTTTGGAATCTAATATTATTGCATCCGTGGAAATATTGCCCACCCATGGAAAGTGACCAGTCAATGGCGGATGTACTGTACATAGACAAAACTACATGTATGTTTCAATGAGTCGTTTCGTATTCAATGAGTTAGATGTGCGTAGGAAGAAAACGTCGAGACCGAAGGTCGAGACGTTTTCTTTCTACGCACATCTAACGAATTGAATACAAAACGACTCATTGAAACATACATGTTGTTTTGTATTTATTACATGACCCAAGCACCTACTGACCTAATTTTCTTTTCTATCAACGGTGGTAAACACCATGCATTTTATGCAGTCGCATTGCATAAAAAAAGTCCTGGTTGGAACAGGTTAGTGTGCAATACGGAATTCCGTATTGTACAGCCGTATTGCACGCCGTACTGCATAAGAGAGACTGCATGGGCATGTAATAAATATTACAGTCCATTTATTCTTTATGATGAAGTGTCATTTATTCAACATTTCTATCGGTTACGTGGGTAAATCCACCCATCAATGAACATTTGATGACATGAAAGTAGTTATGCTGTGACTGTAGCATAATAGTTATCACTTGAACCAAAGTCATGATGTTTACCTAGCACAAAAACTTACAACAAAGTATCAATTTTCCAATATTGGTACTAGTTATTTGTCAATAATAGAGTATAATAATAATAATTAATAATAATAATTTTCAGCCTAAAATCCACAACATGTGCTCTTCGGCTTTACATACAAAAAAAAGGGAAATGATTTCTTATCTACATATAGGTGCGTAAAGCCTGTTTGTAGAGATGCCTTTTCAAACCAGCTTTGAATGACTCAGTTTCCTGTGGTAGTCTCAGGTGACTTGGAAAATGGTTCCAGAGATTAGGGGTGGCGATCAAAAAGGCCCGGTCACCCGCGGATGCTAATTTTGAAACAGATTGGACCAAGGTGTGCGAGTCCGAAGAATGGAGGTCTCTGGCAGGTGTGTAGTATGTGACCAGATCTGAGAGATATGATGGTGCCAGGTCATTAATACATTTATATGTCAGAAGGATTATTTTATATTGAATTCTTTGTTGGACAGGAAGCCAGTGGAGGTCAGCTAGGATAGGTGTTATGTGGCACGACTTCCTATTTCGAGTTACACACCTACATGTAGCAGCACAATTTTGGATATGTTAAAACTTATCCAGTGACACCTTTTTGCATCGGTATAGCAGTGAGTTGCAATAATCAAGACGACTAGTGACAAAAGCGTGGTCTAATTGTTCAGCTGTGTGTTTGTCTATCAACATTCACACCCTGCTGATATTTCTAAGATGGTAGAATGCAGCACGACAAACCTGCTGGACATGTTTGTCAGCTGCCAACGACTCATCGATGAAATATCCCAGGTTACGAACGGTAGCCGATGGTATAATGCTATTTCCTTCTATTGATAATGGACGTTTTGATATTTTGCCTAATTGGTGAGGTAAGCCAATGTAAATACCCTCCGTTTTGTCGGAATTTAACTTTAAAAAGTTATTAGTCATCCAGTCTTTGATGTCCGCCACACATCAAAGACTGGATGACTAATAACTTTTTAAAGTTGGAAATATTGCCCATCTGTGGAAAGTGACCAGTCCATGATGGCCATACTGGCCATCATGGACTGGTCACTTTCCACAGGTGGGCAATATTTCCAACTATGCAATAATATTAGATTTCAAACACTAATTATAGAAATAATCATCAAAAATTAATTAACGAAGCATTGGGTACAACCTGGTGCTTCATTAATTAATCTTTTTGATGATGATTTTTATTACAGGGTAAATGTTTGCATGAAAATCACTGCCCAGGCATGGATTATGACCAGTCAATGGCAACTGTACTGTAACTAAAATATGTTGCAAATATTCAATTCCTTTTTTCTGAAAAAAATGAGCACATCATAAACATACTCATATTTTGCAGTCATCAAAGTTCTTTAAAAAGCAATTTCAAGGTGTTAGAAAATTGAAAACTATTTTTTTTTGATTTGATGAGCACTGTCTATTTATACCATCTATTCCCCTCTCCTGTCTTTTCTATATGCACCCAATGCACATTCCAGCAATGGGGATGGCATTTGAAAATGGTTAAAATATGAAAATCTTACCATCAAGTGGAAACATTGCAAAGAGTTTCCCTGGCTCATAAAAATTTGAAGATGTAAGGAAACCCACAAGTTTTCCTCTACATTCTCTGATTTCTACACTATCTTCCATGTTTTCATGACCTGTATTTTTAAAAGAAAGAGTTTTTATTAGGAGATATCTTATAAAGTTATGGTAAATTGATACTGTATCAATACTGACGTGAGGTGTGAATAAACTTATTTTTCATAGAATTTATATTGCAGTCATAAATCTGTTGCACCCAAAGGATGATACATATATATATTTTTCCATATGGGAAAACAAAAGCTTGGTGGACAAGTGCACAAATAACTGGCTTCCACCTGGCTCATTTCATGTCAGTTATAGTGTCTGCCTTGTGAGCCATGGTGCCTGCTAGCAGTCGACTAGTCAATTAGTCAATTCATCCCAATCCTTTCTTTTAATTACAATATTCACCATTAAACTTTTCCAAATTCTATTATGCCTAATTCAATGATACCATATTCTATTGATTACTTTCTTGCCCATTATACTGAAAAATGATAACTTTCAAATGTCATTTTTCTGAAATGACAACAGCTTACATAAGGCCCCACAAAGTAGATCTTCTGTTTCTCAGGACATTTTTTGTAAAACTGCATGAGAGCAGGCAGTTTTTTATTTTATTTTTTATTTTTATAATTATTTCTTTGCCATCAAAAGTTCATGTTCTTGATTTGTTTTATGTTTTAGGCCTCATAATTTACAGAACAGCATGGGTGGTGGTGTATTTCGTCCTTTGAGTGCAAGAAGGCTTTGCAAGCATTGCAAAGCCTTCTTGCACTCAAGGGATAAATTTATCAGTTTATTAACTTGGGTAAAATATCAGACGTAAACCAATTAATTTTTATTTTTTTAAGTTTACATTGGTTATAAAAAAGCATGCAGCAATCAAAAGAACAATGTGGGAGAGGGGGTTGGGATGGGGAAGAGGGTAGTGGGTGGTTTGAGGAACAGATTTTTAACTTTTTTTAGGCCTAAGCATCAGCTTAGTGCTGGATCCATTTTCCAAATCACAATTTATGTTTTACCAGTGTAATCTCTATTTTAATAATATGGCATCTCCATTTTCTTGGCTTATTATCATTTCATCTTTTCAATAAATATTAATTAGTGCTTCATAACACCTTCACTTGATTCGATTGGTTAATTTCAAAAGAAAGCTTTCTGATTGGTTAAATTAATGTTATTTTAAAACATCAGCTTACTGATCTTGTTCTTATGTTATATTGATTTATGTTGCATGACGTTCAACATGAAATTCCACTCTTTAACCCTTTTTTATTTAAAAAGATATGTTTTTGGTAACTGTGGTGTCACATGATAAACAGAATATGAAATTTGTGATTCGTGATTTGGTGACTCGATATTTATGAAAGTAATCTATGAATCTCCTGTTTTGCCTTGCCAGAGGCTCGGCAAAACAGAAAATTCTTAGACTTGTTTCATAAATATCGAGTGACCAAAACACTCATTCCCTATCCTCTATATACTAGTTTGGAAATAAAATATTGTCGACCAACAACAAACAGATGATCCTCTGATGATGTGTAACTTCATGGATCCAGTTGGAACCCTTCAGACATTTTGTCTTTGAACTACTTGACTTTACAGAGCACTTTTAACTCCACCGACTTCTTTTAACTGATGTCAGAATGATCAAACAGGCCTTAACCCTTTACTGAAAACAGACAATATCAAAATTTATTATTTAAAATATCATTTTTTTAAATTTCAACAAAACCATATCATGTGACCCTTATTGGAACAAGCTCAAAGGGCTTGTTCCAAAGAGGGGTCACATGATATGGTTTTGTTGAAAAATATTTTTTCAGCTGCTGAATTTGCATATTACGTGAGCAGATGTGGCTGATTCGTTACGTAAAAAACAAGAATCAATTTTTGCTTTTCAATTTAGAATTTGATAGTACTCATATATCACTGTCCTTGTAAATGCAGCCAGTCCATAATCCCTGATGAAAATAAGAGGCCCCCTTGGAGCCTGAGGTGCTCACCTGAACCAAAGTTGTAAGAATGATATAATTAGCACCCATAGCTAGTTAACACAACAGAAGAATAAAGTTAATTAATTATTTATAACTCTGTTGTCCATGCCAGATGATTTTTTTCTAGTATCACAAAAATAATGTCCAGATTTCCAGTACAGTTGAGCCCACTTAATTGGATATCTCTTAACTGAATAACCCTGTTAATTGAATATAACTTCCAAACACAAAACCATTTACCATACTTTCAGTACAAATTTGACCTGTTAATTGCATATGGAGTACAGAGTACACTCCTGTTAATTGAATAAAAAGGCTTGCAATTTGTTGAAGAATTAGTCTGAATTCCACACATTTATAGACATTTTTAGTCTAATACATCAAATATAGGCATTTATTCTATTATATCTTGTTTGACAGAGCTCATTGAGCTCTGTCAAACAAGATATAATAGAATAAATGCTCTGTTTATAGCTGGAAGATAGTAAAATGCCCAAATTCCTGTTAATTGTTTACTCCTGTTAATTGAATATTTTTCTCTGGTAAAATGGCTATTCAATTAACAAGATTCCACTGTAATACAAAATTAGGGAGGCCAAATATCAACCTAAGTACTTAACTTGAACAAACTTGAATCTGACCCCTCCCTGTTCACCCCCGGTGTCCTATACCAAATATTAATAGATTCTGAATGGTGAATCTGAAGAAAGGGATTTTTAAAGATTGTTTGTCATAATACATTAAGTTAAAGGAGCCCA
This sequence comes from Pictodentalium vernedei, assembly GCA_031216915.1. Classification (NCBI taxonomy): domain Eukaryota; kingdom Metazoa; phylum Mollusca; class Scaphopoda; order Dentaliida; family Dentaliidae; genus Pictodentalium; species Pictodentalium vernedei. Next base: position 45,695,240 of record CM062292.1, on the reverse strand, counting down.
ATATGAAGGAGCCCAATATGAATCCAGGGACTTGATTTGAACAAACTTAAATCTGAGACCAGCTAGAGTGTTGTATACCAAATATTAAAACATTCTGGATGGTGGTTCTCAAGAAGATTTTAAAGAATATTCCTCTTTTGCACCACGTTAAAATTAGGGAACACAGATATTAACTCTGGGACTTTATTTGAACAAACTCAAAACTGCACCTCCCGCTCACCTACGAATTTTGTATATCAAATATCAAAAGATTCTGACTGGTGGTTCTGGAGAAGAAGATTTTGAGAATACTCCCAATATTGCACAAAGCTAAAATTTGGGCCATGCATAGAGAACACATGTATCAACCCAGGACCTTTTTTTGAACAAATTTAACCTGATCCCTCTAAGGATGCTGTGTAGCAAAAGAAGAACAGATTCTGACTAGTGTTTCTCAAGAAGCATATTTTTTAACATTATTAAGTTGAAATTGGAGCTCCAATAAGGAGCCCAAATATTCACACAGAAACTTAATTTTAACAAACCTGAATCTGACTCCCCTAAAGGATGGTGTCATATAAATATATCAAAAGATTAAGACAAGTGGTTCTGGAGAAGAAGATTTCTAAAGATTATTCCTCATATTGGATTAAGTTAAAATTTGGGTTCCAAGAGGGGGCCAAAAATATTAACCCAGGGATATCAAAACATTCTGATTGGGGGGTACATGAGAAGAATATTTCCAAAGGATATTCCTCATACTGACCAAGTAAACAGGGAGCCCAAATAATAACCAAGGGACTTGAATTAAACAAACTTGAATTTGACCCCCAAAAAGGATGCTGCATATCATATATCAAAAGTTTCTGACTGTGGATCTGAAGAAGATTTTTACAGATTATTTCTCATATTGCACTAAGTTAACATTTGGGTTTCCATAGAGAGTCCAATTATTAACTGACCCACAAAATCTTTTCTTAATTCAAGTAGATATTATTTTATTCTTTATCGGAATGAGTGGGGGGGGGGGGGGTGGGGGGGGGGGGGGGTGGGTGGATGGAAAGAGACAGAGAAATTATAAATATAAATTATAAATAAATTCAAGTGACATATAGTCCTATTAGGCCTATTAGGCCAGGTGCTACAGTTAAAACTAGAAGTCCTGTCATGAACTGTGCACTTATCTAGGCTTAATTGCTGTTAGGAATTGCGCGTAATTGCCATATCGAATGGCATCCAAAGTACGGCAGGTTCTCCTGGTTACTCGTAGCACACACAAGCAACGTTTCTGCCAATGGACCTCCGGATTACACGGAGGTCCATTGGCTGAAACATTGCTTGTACACAGGCCATATGTATAGAATTTGATAGCCTTATTATGGTCATAATGCGTAGATTAACGCGCAGATCAGCATGCTGTTTGTGCACATTTCATGACAAGACTTCTAGTTTTAACTGTATTGTAATATGTTGTAAATACATCATGTATTATTTGAAAAAGCACATGTTAATAAAGATTTACTTACTTACATTCGATAGATCTCTGTGGAATCGAACACATCTGTTGATGAAACACTACATAAACAGACAGAACTTCGATCGATCAAATTGGAGGAGAGTGGGGGAAATTATTTTCTCCCATTCGATAGATCTCTGTGGAATCAAACACATCTGTTGATGAAACACTACATAAACCGACAGAACTACGATCGATCAAATTGGAGGAGAGTGGGAGAAATTATTTTCTCCCATTTGATAGATCTCTGTGGAATAGAACACATCCGTTGATGAAACACTACATAAACTGACAGAACCAAGATCGATTAAATTGGAGGAGAGGGGGAAATTATTTTCTCCCATTCGATAGATCTCTGTGGAATCGAACACATCTGTTGATGAAACACTACATAAACAGACAGAACCACGATCGATCAAATTGGAGGAGAGTGGGGGAAATTATTTTCTCCCATTCAATAGATCTCTGTCGAATCGACTATATCCATTGATGAGACACTGCAGAATGCAGGCGAAAAATCTAATGGGTTCCAAGGCAGCAGCACTTTACACAGTCACCCATTACAACTCTTAAAAATTTCCCATTCAAATAGAACGAGGCAAGTGCTGTCAAACAAGATATCATTGGTTAATTTTTTAGTCCTACAAATACAAAATAGTATCAATGGAGAGAAAATAGTGATGAAGCAAATTTTCAGAGACAAGTGAGGTGCCTGAGAAACAAGTATTTTTTTTAATAGTCTTATTGAATGTTTGGTATGGAGAGAGTTTACTGTACTTTAAATCAAACTAATCTCAATCACAATTTCTTTCCACAGTTAAAACTCGAAGTCCTGTCACAAACTGTGCGCTTATCTAGGCTTACTTGCGCATAGAAATTGCGCGCAATTGCCATATCAAATGGCATCCAAAGCACAGCAGGTTCTCCTAGTTACTCATAGCAAACACAGGCAATGTTTCTGCCAATGGACCTCCGGGTTTCCCGGAGGTCCATTGGCTGAAACATTGCCTGTGCACAGGCCATATGTACAGAATTTGATAGCCTTACCATGGTCATGACGCGTAAATTAGCGCGCAGACCGACGTGCTATTTGCATGCATTTCAGGACAGGACTTCTAGTTTTAACTGTATATTGTCACATTTCAGTACTACTACTGTACCTTCTGGTAGGGAGTTAAGATATTCTGCTCTTGCCTTCTGTAACTTTTCTTGATACAGCTGTATTAGTCTGTTATGAAATTCAGGAGTTTTGTCATTAAGTGTCAACAATATATGCTCCTGTAAGAAAAAACAAATCTGAACAAAGAGTATGAGTAAAGTGGAAAACCACCAAAACAGAGTACTGCAAAATCAAGACTTCAACAAAACTAGAAGAGTAGATACCACAACTAAAGGTTTCATATTTATTGGATGTGATTCACATTATCCTGGAAGTGGAACTATTTAGTGTGTAAGGATTTGCTTTGTTACAATTTATAGGAGAGTGCCAATAGGCACTTTCCCATAAATTACACCAAGGCAAAGACTAGAACAAATTTATTTACTGGGGTTTAATGATACTTTAAACAGCCAGGGTCACCTCATGTCGGACGCTTTTGCACGTGGAAGAAGCTGGAGTACACAGAGAGAACCACTGAGCTATGCCAAGCAATGTACTAACTCTGTGCAAGCAGGATTAGCATTGGTTGAAGACAAGTGCACCATTGACGTGCAGTGTGCCTCAGTACTCAGCACCACCGTGCCCTATATGGGCAATTGGGATGAGGTGCATAGCCCAAGAACACAAGGCAGTTACCCCTGACAGAGATCAAAGTGTGAACCTTTAGGTTTGATTATGAACAAATTTCAAAGGGCTTCCCCCCACCCCCCCCTCCCCCCCCCCCCCCAAAAAAAAAAAAAAATTTAGCTTGTGTAGAGTTGGTGAGTTGGAGAGCCTGACAGTTGCTTGTCACTACTCTGTGGTTCTCTCGGGGTATTACAGCTTCCTCAACTCGAAAACAGTCCAACACTATGCGACCTTGGTTGTTGTAAGTGTTGTGAAATCCTCATAAACAAACAAACAAGGCCCCACAAAGTAGATCTTGTTTCAAAGGCCTTTTTTTGTAAAGTTGCATGTGGGTAGGCATTTTTTTATTTTATTTTTGTAATTATTTCTTTACCATCAAAAGTTCATGTTTTAGGCCTCATAATCTACAGAATAGCATGGGTGGTGGAGTATTTTGTCCCTTGAGTGTAAGAAGGCTTTGCAATACTATAGCATTGCGAAGCCTTGTTGCACTCAATGGACAAATTAATCAATTTTATTAACTTGGGTAAAATATCAGACATAAACCATTTAATTTTTAATTTTTAAGTTTGCATTGGTAATAAAAAGAAAGTATATGGCAGCCAAAAGGACCATGTGGGAAGGCTTGAGAAACAAATTTTTTACTTTTTTAGGCCTAACATTTAGTGTATAACATGACAAATTACCAATGACTAGGTTAATCAGGACTATGAAAGAATGGTGACTGTAGTCCTGTAATAATGTTTTCTGTACAAATGACAACATGGCAAAGTCGAGTATTTCCACATTTTCAAAAAAGAATGGTGAATCTTACCTAACACACCAAAAGATCGGATACTGAAAGGTAGATAATTATCAAAACATCTTCTTTAGTCAATTCTGTTAACCCTTTACCCAACGCAGACGATATCTAAATTTATTATTTTAAATATCATTTTTTAAACTTTTTCAGAAGATTTCAACAAAACCATATCATATGACCCCTCGTTGAAACGAGCTCGACAAACTCGTTCCAACGAGGGGTCACATGATATGGTTTTGTTGAAATTTTTTGAAAAGTTAAAAAATTTATAGTAATTTATATATTTTTTACCAATGACCCAGACTTAGCTGGTGCTAACTCTAACAAAACCAGGGCCAAACACAAATTTTGCCCCCCAATACCCAAAATTTGCATCCAAAACAAAAAGAAATCATGTCCTAAAGGACCTCCATACTACGCCCCCACTGCGCATGCGCAGTGTCACGGACGTCCCGAAATTGGCGCCAATTATCATTCTTACTGGCAGTGCCTGGTCAGCGCTATGTACTCAGCGGGGAGGCAAAAGTTCCCAACTCCAGGGAGGGCCATCCCCATCTGGGTCATTGGTAAGTATAAAAAATATATAAATTACTATAAATTTTTTAACATTTTTATACTGTACCAATGACCCAGACTTAGCTGAATAGTAAACAGGCTGGAGGGCCTAGGACATAGAGGAAAATCCAATAAGCTCAACTATATAATAAAGAGGTAACCCCTTAAGGAGAAAAGGAGTATTAGGCTTTACATGTATCTTTCTTATTTAATATTAAATTAGAAAGATACACTACCCTTAATAATTGAGCACAATAACATTCATGTTCTCTATTAACATCCAGTATATCCCTTATACTAATTATTTTTAAAGTAAGCCAATAAATAAAGTAGTCCAGAGAATTGAGACTCTTTATAGTCATTTAAAAGTGTCCGAGTATTGTATATTAAAGCCCGTTTGACACTTGACATATACAAATGCTTCACACCGAGCTACACTTTAAAAATAAGACATGAATGAATTTTAACATTAATATTACACTTTAAAACCATCCCGGAAGCGACTCAGAAATACTGACTTGGAGGAGGCATTCCCTTGCTTTTCACTATAAAGCAGGTGACCTAAGAGAACACCCGCCCCCCCCACTTCCCCTTGCCCTGGGTCAAATAGCCCAGAGCGAAGAGGGCAGCCGGACGGAGTCACTGCCAGAACAGAAAGCATGCATAACTATAGTTGCAACTGTTTAGTGGACGACATTCTGAGCAACAGATAACGGACCTAAACAATGCAGGTCTCCAGAAATGGACTCAATATTTCTGAGATAAAAATTCGTGAATGTGGATGGCTGAGACCAATAAGCAGCCTTCATTAAATCTGTAATAGCAACACTATTAGCATAAGCCCAAGAAGTAGCAAGGGCTCTTACTTCATGAGCGGAAATCTTAAGCACAGACTGCTGAGAAGATAAACTCTCATAAGCAGTACGGATAGTTAATTGAATCCATCTAGCAATAGAATGGACCGAAATGTCCTTTCTATTAGGCATCAAAGACAGAAAGAAACGTTTCCGTCCCTTTCTGATAAACTGAGATCTCTGTTTATAGATACGTAGTGCTCTAACAGGACAGAGTAAAGGCCTACGCCCGTCTGAAGACGGAAGAGCCTTAATAACAATAGGTTCCGGATATTTATTAGGAGCCTGATTCTTAGCTAAAAAACCCACATTAGTAGTGAAGGTGATAGTGTTCCCGACACTACGATAATGAGAATCATCCACCGACAGTGCATGAAGCTCACTGACTCTTCTAGCAGAAGAGAAAGCTAAGAGAAAAGCTGTCTTATAAGATAAGAATTTGAAATCTACTGTCCCAAGAGGTTCAAATGGCTTTTCCTTCAATTTAAGAAGAACCCAAGCTAAATTCCATTTAGGAATTAATCTAAGAGTTCTGGGTCTATTTATCGAGAAGTTTCTAACCAACTTAGATAAAGAGACATTAGATCCAATTTGTAAACTATCATGACGTGCATAGGTATCAGATAACATAGACCTATAACCCTTAATAGTAACAGGCTGCAGTTTGATTTCGTCAAACAAGTATACTAGAAAGTTTGCAATGTCTGGTATAGAGGGATCGAATATATCTACAGAATGATCCCTACACCAACGACGAAAAACCTTCCACTTAGCCGCATAGTTTAGCGAAGAGGAGGTCCTCCTACAGTTAGAAATCGCGTCCACTGCTCGTCCTGTAAAGTGCTTGCCGTGCAAGAAGGACCGCACAACGGAAAAACGTGAAGGTTGAGACCTTGCGGGTTGTGATGGAGTTGGTGCGATTTCCCCTGCGAAAGAAGATCCTCCCGTGGAGGAAGCTTTCGCGGTAGGTCCCACAACAGACACCTGAGTAGATTTATCCACGGTCTCTGTGGCGACAGAGATGCTACCAACAGAATCTTGCATTGAGATTGTTTTATCTTTAGCAATACTTGTTGAATTAACGGCGCTGGAGGATACGCATATCCTATCATTCCGTCCCAAGGGATCGACAGAGCATCTACTGCAAATGCTCTTGGATCCGGACACGGAGACACATACGTCTGCAACTGATTGTTGAGATGTGTCGCAAATAAGTCTATCATTGGCCGTTCCCATTGGTAGCAAATCTGATTGAATACTTGTTTGTTGAGAGTCCATTCCGATGGCAACAAGCGACCCTTTCGTGAAAGGGAGCCTGCTAGCACATTCAGACGACCCGGTATGTGACGGACCGAAAGAAGAACGTGATGTTCTAGAGCAAACAGAAGGATTCTTTCCGTTAGATTGAACAACGGAACTGAATGAGTGCCTCCCTGATTCCGTATATACGCCACTACTGTCGTATTGTCGGATAGGATTTGGACATGAGCATTGTGAATAATGTCCATCCAATGACGTAACGCAAGCCAAATTGACATCATTTCCTTGATGTTTATGTGCTTGCACAGGAATTGCGGATCCCAAAGACCCTGGCATCTCGAATCCGTTGGGATTAATGATGCACCCCAACCTGTTTGACTGGCATCCGTCATAATGGTAAAACTCAGATCCGGCAACTGCAGTGGAACTCCCTGAGTTAACCACTGAATGTTTGCCCAAGTCTGAATCTCTTGTTTCACTTGATCTGACAAGAGAACGTCTACATCGAGCGAATGAATTTTCACACTCCAATTCTGAGTCAAGAAAATTTGGAGAGGACGTGTGCGTAACCGCCCCATCGGAATGAGATCCACAGCGGCTCCGCACAGACCTATCAGTCTCATAAATTCTCTCGCTGTGACTTTGTCTGCGTGCAGACAATAGCGAGCGTAACAACTGACTAATTTCGCTCTGGTTAACGGCAGACGAACGAGATTGTTGTGCATCTCGAAGCTCATTCCCAGATGAGTGAATGACTTGGATGGCACCAGATCCGACTTCTCCTCGTTTACTATAAAACCGAGACGTCGGAGCAATAGAAGTAGATTCTGAACATCGTTCTGAAGCGTTAACTCGTTGCCGTACCTCTGAAGAATGTCGTCCAGGTAGGCCGACATTATCGCAGACGAATGAGCTCGGAAATAGATCATTACCGAGTTCATTACCCGAGTGAAAGCCCAGGGTGCTAGATTCAATCCGAAGCACATCGCCCGGAATTGATACACCACTCCTAGGACTGCGAAGCGTAGATACTTTCGGAATGTCGGATGTACCATGACGTGAAAGTACGCATCTTTGAGATCTATGCTTGTTGCATAATCGTTCACCCGAATACTCGCTCTGACCGACCGAATCGTCTCCATATAAAAATTTTGGAGCGACGATCAGCTTGTTTATCCAGCTCAAATCTATGACTGGATGGAACGAGCCGTCTGGTTTCGGAACCAGAAACAGATGGCTGTAGCATCCCGGAGTTTCCTGGTTTTCTACGACCTCTACCGCGTTCTTCATTAAAAGAGACTGCACCTCTGATAACAGAGCGTCTCTTTTCTGCGGATTTGACGGAAGTTGAGTCCACTTTGGACTTCAAGTTAATGGAGGCTTTCGTTTGAAGGATATCTTTAGACCTTCCGAAGTCACTCCTCTCACCCAAGGGTCGTCCGTAATCGACGCCCATTCTTGTGAAAAGCTCGACAACCTTCCGCCAACCGGTACGCGATAGAGGTTTAAGCCATCACCTCCTGGACCTGCGAGGTCTGCGGTAGGAGAAACCACGTCCTCCACGACCCGCACCTCGCCCCGTCGACCTCGGGGCATCCGACCGATTGTCCCGGCCCGAAGGACGTCCCGAACGAGAGTCGCTACCCTGACGGTCTCTCGAATAAGACCAAGAGGACACACCGGAACCTCTATAGGAACCTCGCTTGGGCGCATTAGACCCAGAAGTGCCTGTCTTATTCTTGTCTGCTGTATCCGGCTTCTTAGAAGCAGATTTGAACAACAGAGAATCTGAAGCTTTCTTTGTAATTTTATCATAAATAGCAGAAAGCTTGCCGTCAAAGAGAAGTTCTCCGGAGACCGAAGCGACTCTAAGAGAGTTCTTCACCTTAGAATCCACAAGTGTGGATGTAGCTAGGGCTGCGTCACGTCTAACCAACTCCAGATTTGCCACTGAAAGGGCGGAGTTACACGTGGAATAAGCTACTGCCCTTGAAAGAAGTCTTAAAGAGGATTGTATATCCTGAAACTCTTTCCCTTGAAGGCGCAGTGATAACGCCTTAGTAAGGTAATCTGCGTAAGATAAGGCATCTAAATTGGCTCTGTTAGACGCAATAGCTGTTTCCAACACCGCGGTTGGAATAGAAGCCGACGACGGTAATGATAGCTCTAAGTCTTCCGCCTCGTCATCCATACGCAGAGGAACTCTCGGGATACCCTGTCCTGCCGTGTCGAATTTATTCCTTGCATTAATGAAAGGCAGGTTGAGAGTATTAGCGGACAAGAAACCTGCTTTCCCCGTCTTGGAAGCAAGTTTAAATATAGTGTCGTTCAATAATTCAAATGTTCTTGCAACATTATTGGACTGCGACGGAAACTCGGGAGCGATGTCCCTGAACCGCTCAAAAAATTCAGAGTCCAATGACGCTATAATCCTCTTGTCTGGAACCGCAGCAGTCTGGCCCGACGGAACAACTTGAGGGAGAAAGTGCCGGATGAAGTCCACGGCAGCTTTATGTTGTTCCAAAAGGGATAGCTCCAAATCATCCGTATCCCTTTCACCATCCGGTCGGACCTCATGATGTTCCCGGTCGTCCGCCCCGATGCTTTGGCGGAGCGTACCGACCCAGTGCCGTCGGATAATTCTCGATCCGACACCGTTTCTGTCGGCTGCTGGGATGCTGCGATAAGCTGTGCTATCTGCACAAGAATGTCCGGCGTCGAGACCTGCGGAGGCGCAGTCTTTCGCTGCTTCACCGAGGGCAGCTCCGCATCAGATGGCTCCCGCATACTTTTTCTATGCAAACGTCCGGAGTCCATCGGTCTCGAATCCCTGGCTGCCGGATGGTGTGACCTGGTCGCTGAAGAATCCTTGATCGGCGAAGCTGGTAAAATATCGGCGGTCACACAGCCAAGGTGCGGTCGTGTGCGCTGACGAGAAGAAGAAGCCTTAGCAGTCTCCGCGGACTGCCTATACAACGGAGCGTCCCCAATGACGGACGTATGCTCCGCTTGTGACACATTTTGTACCACAACATCTGGTCCCAGATGTTGTTGTACGAGAGAGGGGCCTCTCTCGCTCGCGGCCCGGCTGGACCTGGACGAGCTAGGAACCGGACTCAAAGGCTTCCTCCGTTCTCGCTTACTATCCGCCGTCACTGGGTGTGCACCTTGTATGTTTATAGTGCTCGCATCACCCAAAATTTCCTCCTGGACCACATCGGACGAACCCGGCTGCCGAACCATTCGGTGAATGGACGCTACACCGGGCGAGCTAGCGGACGACATTTGTCTAATCTCCATGAGCACTTTTGCCGCTAGCTCTGAATTCATTTGTGACGACGGACGCACACTTGTAGAAGATAACATGGAAACATCACCCTGTTCTTGTTCCTCTGAAATAGAAACTGAGAGAGTAGAGTGACCTTGCGGAGAAAGAGCCGGCATAGCCCTTTCTCCAGAAACAACATACCGTGACACACGTTTCCAATGTTTATCATCCCAATATTGACATATAGGACAGGGATTAGTGCGAGAACACTGACTACAATTAATACAATGATCATGAAAGTCCGAGGAAGATTTCTTCCCATTACAATTTGAACAATATCCTTTCATTGTGAAAAGTCAACAACAAGTCCTAGTTACTCGCACAAACCCCTGACACAAAGATACATAATAACATGATCCATTAATAAATGAAAAAACAATTGCAAATCAAAATAATTTTGAAAAAATATTTTTTCAGCGAAGCCCAAGTTGCTGAAAAGTAACGTTGAGCCCTGATGGATCCGATGGCAAAGTGTGGTCAAAAATTTTAAATTTATATTAAATAATTAATGAGACACTTACGGATAATATAAATGTATCTTATAGTGAGATAAACTACACCAAAGGCAAACAGCCCCCCTCAAAAAAGGCTGTTGCCAATGTAAACAAACAGTGTAAAACACCAGAAAACATGACTCCAGGCACTGAAAAAACTGGCCCGGAATCAGTCATGAAAATTACACTCTATCTGATGCAAAACAGAGACTCCCAGGGGAGAATCTGCAGAACATCAGATGGAAGATGCAGAACACAACGTTTATACACCCATGGGTGAAAACGTAACTATGGGGAAAATAACAGAAAACATTCTGTATCCAAGCAACTCTCCCAGGAAAATTTTAGAAATGAACTTTCTCAAAAATATGCCAAAAGCATGGGAGAATTGCAAGGGGGGACTTTAGAAGGCTAGGGGAGAGGAAACACTGAATAAGCAGTGCAACATTTAGCAAGAATGACAACAAGAGGCCCATGCCTCGAAAATAGGCAACTTAACATAATTTCATCAAAAAAATTTTAAGTACAGCCCTGATTATTTTTTGTCACTTCTTTTTCCTCTCCTCCTACTATATCCTCCTTAGAATCACCATTTCTCCAAAAATTACGTGTCTGGCATCCTTTGAACTGAGATTTACAAGCACAAAGATCAGTGAGATGTTGACTGATGAAGGGCCAAACAGAGAATGATAATTGGCGCCAATTTCGGGACGTCCGTGACACTGCGCATGCGCAGTGGGGGCGTAGTATGGAGGTCCTTTAGGACATGATTTCTTTTTGTTTTGGATGCAAATTTTGGGGATTGGGGGGCAAAATTTGTGTTTGGCCCTGGTTTTGTTAGAGTTAGCACCAGCTAAGTCTGGGTCATTGGTACAGTATAAAAAAATAATATTTTTTCAACTGCTGAATTTGCATATTACGTTGGCGGATGTGGGCGATTCGTTGGGTAAAGGGTTAAGACAGAAACAATATTGCTGCTTTTCATACACACAAGCGAATGCTTAAGAGACCAAGACAATTCATATCCCTGATGCAGTGCTGGGCCCAAGTAGTGGACTTTTGAACAGGAGCTTCAAGAAATTGGCAAAATCTGTCTTGTAAAATTGATTTGAACACACCTGGATTGTCATGTGGTAGGAAACATACCTACTACATTTGGTTAAATCTGATCCACTTGTTTTCAAGAGAAACCAATTGAATAAATGTTTAATAAAAAACAAGTTATAGCAAATTATCTCTCCTTAGGCTTTGTGAAGCCAAAACAGAGCATGCTCTAAAATTTGGTGCTGTGTGAATAACAAAATCACATCAAAACAATAATGAAATTATAAAAAACATTACTTTCACATTTTGGAGGCAACTTTACGGCTCCCAAAACAAACCCAAATACGGATGCAGAAACTTGACTAGAACAACCTTGAATATATATGAATGAAGCATGCATCTTGTCGATTTTTGTACAATTGCACAAATTCCACAACAATTGCAATTTTTATATCAATTTCACAAAAAATGCATTTATTTTCCAAGTTATCTCCCTTTGAGGAGCCTAAAATCAGGCATGGTACACGTTTGATGCAGTAACATTTTCTGCAGTTGAAATAACCACTCCAAAACAAACAAGAGGACCCATGGGACCTCAGGCACTCAACAGACGATAGTTGTTTAAAGAAAGATTTAATTAGCATCTAAGGCCAGTTAGCACTGCAGAGGAATGAAGTTATTTAATTATTTATAACTCTGTTGTCCATGCCAGATGATTTTTTTCTAGTATTGGAATGCTATTACAGAAAAAATGTCCAGATTTTCAATAATGCAAAAGTAGGGAGTCCAAATATCAACCTAAGGACTTAACTTCAATAAACTTGATGATGTATAGCAAATATCAAGATTCTGACTGGTGGTTCTGGAGAAGATTTTGAGAATATTACCAATTTTGCACTATGTTCAAATTTGTCCCCTCCCACCCATAGGGAACACAAATATCAACCCAGAGCCTTTATTTGAACAAACTGAATATGAACCCTCAAAGGATGCTGTATACCAAATAGCAAAAGACTTGGATGTATTATCAAGATGCTGATTTTTAAAAATTATTCCTCATATTGGACTAAGTTAAAATTCAGGCTCCAATAGGGAGCTCAAATATTAACACAGCCCTTGCAATTCAGATAATTTGCCTCGGCAAAAAAAATGCTGAGGCAATGGCAGTTTACGTCGGCTAAAAAACACTTTGCGTCGGCACTTTTTCAAAATGATTATTGTTAACAAAAACAAGACTTACGAGAGCATTAGAGGCGTTATGATGAGTGCAGCTTTTGTGTGAGTTTGTCGATTTGAAGTCTGTTGTTCCTGAATAAGATTTGTATACGTCGTGTGGTAAGTTTTGCGTTGTTCGTCGTTGTTTGAACATATCACTATCGCGAAAAAGGGGAATAACATTTCAGAGGCAAAGTGGGTTAAAAACCAGTCACCTCAAACCCTGTCAGTCTACCTCAACAAAGATCCAAATTTTGATTAATTTTGACACTTTCATTTCCATAATTTCAATAATTTGGTCGAGGTTATCAAACCCATACTGCATGTCAGGTGGCCTTGTTTACTTCAACTTCAAGATTAACACCACGTGTATCGGGATGGGCGTCCCTGGGAAGATTCGTCACCCGAGACGGTTTTGACAAAGTTATAACCACTGTCATCCAGGTAACAAACAAAAATTGCGTGGTAAAATTGTCACATCAGATGTTAACATTTTTCCATTCCGAGTTCAGTGCTGGGGGGGGGCTCCATGACTTTCAGTTTGTAAATTATTTATGCGTATAAAATCTTTCACCGAATGTTTTCAAAGTTTGAGTGGTCCTAATTTGACATTGTTCTTGAGTAAATGTGACACGCATGATGTTAATTCATTGTATTCCGTATTTATCATATATAATATTATTATCGTTATGTCATGAACAGATTAAAACACAAGTCAAAGTGGAACTAATCACAAAGTTTGTTATCAGTTCCACTTTGACTTGTGTACCGCCCCCCCCCCCCCCTCCTCTTCATTCCCAGATTCAATCCTACCCTCTAATTTGTTTTGCCCATCCCACTTCCAAAATTGAAGATTGGTGATGCCAACCCTCAACCCACCCTTACACACACCTTAACATTCCTGCATTTGTTCCCACCCTCTAATTCTGGTTCGAATCGTATCCTGTTTTACAGGGAATGGGACAACCCGCCCCAAACTGACTGGGACAACCTGTACCAGGACAACCCGCCCCAAGTTTTTCACACGCCGCAGTTATCAGCTTTTTGATTATGATATTGGAGGTGCGTAGACAAAATGCCAATGGATAAAATAGAGCCAGCCATTAGGGTGCATGTGGAATAAGGTGAGGAGGGCGATTTCTTGGGGGGCTTTCAAGAGTTGTGGCATTGCATGCCTTCGCGATGTGTTTGTCGACGCGACGCATTTCATACATTGTTGTTCCCCGTTGCATTTGTGTGACAAGTGCCCAAATTTCTGACTCTTGTGACACTGAACGGGTTGCGAAAGTACACAATATTCCTCTGTTTCGTATTTTTTGCCGTTGATGTATACCCTTTTGCTTATTAAATTTCGTTACTTTGTTGAATTCAATTAGCGGAATGAAGAAAATCAGAAGTCTTCACTACTGCCAATGGATATAATTCAAAGAAAAGCAACATGAAGATTGTTAACAGCTAAAACAACACATTTACTGTCTTAGTCTTATAGACAGACAAAAGAGAGCAACGCTGTGATGAATCCATATCACGCTAAAACTTGTCATTTTATTTTTTGCGCATCAAACAAATATCATTCCTCTTGGAGGGTACCGCACTGAAACAACATGATTAAAACAACACGCTACTTCTGACTGGTCTCTACATGCTACCAATTCAGTTTAAAACTATTATTAGTCATTCCGGGATGTGTTAATAGGATCAATGTGGATTGTGGATAATTTTCGATAAAAATGTGAGTGAACATCTTTTTTTATATATTATTATCCCCCAAAAATCAGAAAAAAGTTGGGATAACCCGCCCCAAAAATAGGCCTGGGGCGGGTTGTCCCTGGGGTGGGCTGTCCCTGATTCGTTTTACACTCCAATTTCGTGACGATGTTTTTTTTGTTTTATTTTGAAAGGTACCTCATGTTTACTTAAAATTGCAGAAGCAAGAAGCAGAAGGAACTCTGATGTTAACTTTTTTCAGTAGATATCTCTCACAGGGTCTCAAAAGGGTGTTCTCGCACAATCCAATTTTGTATGAGCTAAGCTTGAATAATTACGTGGGCCTAGTTTTCTTATGAACCAAATTTGTGTTGGATCGAGTTCTCGCATGGATCGACTTTGTTTTGGGTCGCTTCTGCTGTATTCTGAATTTCCCCAACATCGTTACATGTACCGTAACCCTCACCACCGCAACTGACACACATTCATTTTATTCGACAGATCCGCACTGATAAATCAAATTAACATTTTTAAAATACTTAATTGGCTTTTGCTAAGAATAATTTGTTAATTTTTTACCGCAAAATTCCTCTTAAAAATAGAAGGCCAAAATCTCCTAGGTCCAATTATTCCTGGATAAATGAATCAATTCCGACGGAAACGTCTTTCGTCTTTTCAACAAAATGATGTTCCGCTCCGGGACACGATCCATGTTTCTTTCTATTATTAAGATGGAGTTTTGTCTAGATAATGGTGGGATATTTTTTTCTAACTTAATACAATGTTTTGTCAAAAAGGCATAATCTTTTTAATCTGCATCTGTTCATCTGATAATTTTCGCCCATGCTCTGTTTTTCTTGAAGTTTTAATGCACACAGACACACTGTTTGGCATCGGCATTATTTCTGCCGACGCAAAACAAAAACACCTTGGCTTTTGCCTCGGCACTGCCAAATGCCAACGCCAATTGCAAGGGCTGTTAACACAAAGACTTGATTTGAACAAACTTAGATCTGACTTCCCAAAGGATGGAGTACATCAAATACCAAAAGATTCTGAATGGTGGATGTGAAGAAGAAGATTTTCAAAGACTATTCCACTTATTGCTCTAAGTTAACTCCCTGCACACTGATGTCAAAATTTCTAAAGTTCAGTTTGCAAATTTTTCCCATAATGCAACTAGAAATTTAACCAATTCAATCTTGTTTGACAGAGCTCATTGTAAAGATTCTGTATGCTATATATTAAATGATTCTGACTGGTGGCATCTCTTGAGAAGAAGAGTTTTAAAGATTATTCCTCATACTGAACTAAGTTATAATTTTGGCTCCAGTAGGGAGCCCAAATATTAACCCAGGGACTTGCTTTTTTAAAGATTATTCCTCATACTGAACTAAGTTATAATTTTGGCTCCAGTAGGGAGCCCGAATATTAACCCAGCGCCTTGCTTTTTTAAAGATTATTCCTCATACTGAACTAAGTTATAATTTGGGCTACAGTAGAGAGCCCAAATATTAACCCAGGGACTTGCTTTGAACAAAATGTGATCTAACCTCCCTAAGGATGCTGTATACCAAATATCAAAAGATTCTGAATGGTCGATCAGAAGAAGATTTTTCTCCATACTGCACAAAGTTAAAATTCGGGCCCCCATAGGAAGTCCAAATATTAACCAAGGAACTTGATTTGAACAATCTTGGAACTGACCCTCATAACAATGATGTATACTAAACATTAAAAGATTCCGACTGGTGGTTCTGAAGAAGATTTTTAAAGATTATTGCCCTAAGGTCAAATTTGGGCTCCTGTATTGATCCAAAATATGAACCAAGGGTCTTAATTTTAACAAACTTGTATCTGACCCCCTATGGATGGTGTATACCAAATATCAAAATATTCTGATCAGTGGTTCTAGAGAAAATTCTTTTTTAATTTTTGCCACTATGTTGACTCAGGATTTCTTTTTTATCCCCCCCCCCCCCTCCCACAGAACACCCTGACACAACCAATGGCAATTTTTTTTTACCATTCCATTCTACTTGTCCTTAGGATGCTTCATACTAAATAACAGTTCTCTGTTCCATGTGGTTTGGGAAATATGGATGTTTGAAAATATTTCTATTTTCAGCTCCTGGGGTCCTCAAGGTGACATAGAAATTTTTGTTGTTGTATGAATTAAGTACTTAGGACTCAATAATAACACATACCAAATTTAGTTCAAATCGGACAATCGGTTCAAAAATAGAAATTTCAGGCTGGGCCAAAATCATTGCCCCTCCCATCACAGAGACAAATATTGCTCTACAAACTTTTTTTTAACAAACTTGATTCTACACCTCAAAAGGAGGCTCCATACCAAATATCAAGTGATTGTGCCCACTGGTTCATGAGAAGAAGATTTTAAAAAAAAGTTGGAGCATTCCCTCCACCCCAGCCCCACCCTCCCCCAATGGAGGTGGGAAAATTGATTTGAATAAAAACCAAAATGTGATGTCAGAAAAAGCAATCACCTCAAATCATCATGAACACAACATAGAGATAAAGGCAAGTTTAGTAAATCATTTATATCCATTAAGTGAACAAGTTAAGAAAGGGAAGAATACTGTAAGATAAATTGGTTAGGCCCCACAAAGTTGATCTTCTGTTTCTCAGGCCATTATTTGTAAAATTGCATGCGGGCGAGCAATTTTTTATTTTATTTTTTATTTCTGTAATTATTTCTTTGCCATCAGAAGTTCATGTTCTTGGTTTATGTTTTAGGCCTCATAATCTACAGAATAACTTGGGTGGTGGTGTATTTCATCCCTTGAGAGCAAGATGGCTTTGCAATGCTAAAGCATTGCAAAGCCATCTTGCACTTAAGGGACAAATTTATCAATTTTTTTAACTTTGGTAAAATATCACACTTAAGGCCTAAAAAAATAAAAAATCTGTTTCTCAGGCCCTCCCGCGTGGTGCTTTTGGTTGCCGTATGCTTTCTTTTTATGACCAATGTACACTTAAAAAAATAAAAATTAAATGGTTTATGTCTGATATTTTGCCCGAGTTAAAAAATTGATAAATTTGTACCTTGAGTGCAAGAAGGCTTTGCAATGCTTCAGCATTGCAAAGCCTTCTTGGTCTCAAGGGACAAAATACATCATCACCCATGCTGTTCCATAGAATATGAGGCCTAAAACATAAACCAAGAACATGAACTTTGATGGCTAAGAAATAATTACAAAAAAAAAAAATAAAATAAAAACTTGCTCGCCCGCATGCAATTTTACAAATAATGGCCTGAGAAACAGAAGATCTACTTTGTGTGGCCTAAACCATTTAATTTTTATTTTTTTAAGTTTACATTGGTTATAAAAAGAGAGCATGCGGCAGCAAAAAGGACCATGCGGGAGGGCCTGAGAAACATATTTTTATTTTTTTTTAGGTCTTATTACCACAATGTTGCTTTCCAAGATGATGTGCTGAAGTCTCAACCCTGCAAGAATACCATGATGTCATGATCTTCATTCATAAAAAATCAATTCACTGTCACAACAGATGACATTAAAATACTGTAGTACAGTAGAACCTGTCTTGAGAGACCGCCCTTTGGGCCGAACAAAAGTGGTCTCTCAAGACAGGTGGTCTCTCATAACAGGTTTCAGGTTTTCTCAAGTCAGTGAATAACCAACCATAAAATTCAGAAATGGAGAAGAATAGATTTTTGTAATTACTTTGTAGTTGTTCTTTTTTATGAAGTTTTTGTAACAAATTGAAAAGGACTGTTATAAAAATAAATTAGTGTTGAAAATCTTCATTGAAGATTTTCAACACAAATTTATTTTTATAATCCTATCTGTCACATTTCAGGTATGTATGAAATTGTTATTCAGCAATATTCCTGATCTTTTCACAGGGGTCTTGTAAAAACATCTCAATCTTTAATGAGTTATGTAACTCAATAGCAATTGAAACCCAATTAGGAGCTTTTAATACTTTTAATTATGTTAGTATAACCATAATGGATTTTCCAATTCCAGAACAGGTAAAAAGGTTTTGTCATGGTTTCAGTCTTCAAAGAAGCGGTCTCTCAAGACAGGTCCATTATGGCATAAAAATAAAAGGCCAGGTCACAGTGGTCTCTCAAGACAGGTGGTCTCTCAAGACAGGTGGTCTCCCATAGCAGGTCCATTATAGAGTACAACCAGTCGGTGCCTGGCAGATGTGGTCTCTCAATACAGGTGGTCTCTCAAGACAGTGGTCTCTCAAGACAGGTTTTACTGTACTGAAATGGTTAACCGGATAACCGGTTTGAAACCGGTTACCTACCTAACCGATTTGAAAAAACGTCAACCGGTTATCCGAAATATCGATAGTGATCGCCATTCCACGGTTAAAACATAGTAAATCTGCCGCTTCTCCTTTGGGATAGATACACATCGAAGCCGCATTGTATATATTGATTAATAATCAACTTTGGCTTCAACACTTCGTTAATGATCGGCAATTTCCGCGAGTACTGAGTAACTGCAGAAACTATTACGTAGTACGTATAGTAACGAACGTTGTCGAGTACTAGACAACGTTCGTTTGTATACACACTACGGAATAGTTTCTGAGAATACTGCTTTCCAATTTCTATAGTTTTGATCCCGGATTTGGTGAAATAATGGCCACGGATAACCAGATATTAACCGGTTATAGCTCTCGGTTAGTCGGTTGTGGAAATGAGCAACCGTTTCAGCTCTAAAATACTGTACCCAATCCCTCAGTATGTGAACAAGTCAGGAAAGGGAGGAATATTGTAAGATAAATTTGTCATTACAGTAGAATCCTCTTAACTGAATATCCATTTTGCCAAGAAAAGTTAAAAAATTTATAGTAATTTATATATTTTTTATACTTACCAATGACCCAGACATAGCTGGTGCTAACTCTTAAAATATAGGGCCAAACACAAATTTTGCCCCCCAATCCCCAAAATTTGCATCTAAAACCAAAGAAAACATGTCCTGAAAGGCCCTCCACACTTCGCCCCTACTGCGCATGCGCAGTGTCAAGGACGTTCCGAAATTGGCGCCATTAATCATTCTAATAACCAGTGCCTGGTAAGCGCTATGTACTCAGCGGGGAGGCAAGAGTTCCCAACTCCTGGGAGGGCCATCCCCGTCATTGGTAAGTATAAAAAATATATAAATTACTATAAATTTTTTAACATTTTTATACTGTACCAATGACCCAGACATAGCTGAATAGTAAAAAGGCTGGAGTGCCAAGGACATAGAGCAAAATGGAATACGCTCAATAAAATAAAATAGAGACATCCCCTGTAGGGAAAAAGAAGTAATAGGCCTTACATGTATCTTTCTTATTTATGATAAATTAGAAAGATACAACACCTTCCAAAATTGAGCTTAATACATCCATGTACTCTATTAATATCCAATATAATCCTTATACTAATAATTTTTAAAGTAAGCCAATAAATAAAGTAAGTCTATAGAATAGAGACTCTTATACTCCTAAAAGTGTCTGAGGATTGCATAATCATGTCCGTTGACATATGCAATATTCAAAAGCTATACTTTAAAAACTAAGACTTGAATGAATTTTAAAAACCTAAACTTCTCACTAAACAACCATCCCAATAACAGCTCAGAATAACTAACTCCAGAGGAGGTATCCCCTTGTTTTCATAGTAAAACAGGTGACCCAAGGGAACACCCTCCCCCCCCCCCTTTTCTTGCCCTGGGTCAAATAGCCCAGAGCGAAGAGGGCAGCAGAACGGAGACACTGCCGAAACAGACAGCCTACCTAGCTATAGTAGCAACTGTTAAGTGAATGACATTCTGAGCAGTAGATAATAGACCTAACAATAGAGGCCTCCAGAAATGGACTCGATATTTCTGAGATAAAATTCATGAATGTGGATGGCTGAGCGCAATGAGCGGCCTTCAAAAATCTATAATAGCGACACTATTAATGTAAGCCCAAGAAGTAGAAGAGCTCTTACTTCATGAGCCGAAATCTTAAGCACAACTGCTAAGTCAATGATATACCATAAGCAGTACCGATAGTAAATAGAATCCATTAACAATAAAATGGAGCGTAACGTCCTTCTACTAGGCATCAAAGACAGAAGAAGCTTACGCCCATAGTAATAAACAGATATCTGTTTATAAATACATAAACTGTACCCGGAAAGAGTAAAGGCCTATGCCCATACGAAGACGGAAGGACCTTAAAATAATAGGTTCCGGATAATAGGAGCCTAACTCTTATGCAAAAATCCAACCTAAATAGTAACGGAAGTAGTGATTCCGAAACTACGAAAGTGAAAATCATCCATCGATAGTGCATGAAACTCACTGACTCTACAGTAAAAGAGAAACCAACAGAATTACTGTCTAAAAGGTCAGAATTTGAAAACTACTGTTTCCAGAGGCTCAAATGATTACTTAGCTAAATAAGAACCGAAGTTAAAATCCATATAGGAATTTAATCTAAAGATTCTAAGTCTATTTATCAAAAAGTTACTAACTGACTTAGATAAAGAGACAAAAGACTCAATTGTAAACTATCGGAGAGTGCATAGGTATGAGGTAACATAAACCTATAACCTAAATAATAACAGGCTGCAGTAGATCTTGTGAAACAAGTATACTAAAAAATTGCAATGAGTAGTATGGAGGGATCAACAATATGAACATAATGATCCCTACACCACGACGGAAGAGCCTCCACTTTAGCCGCATAGAATAGCGAAGAAGAGGATCTCCTATAGTAAGAAATCACGTCCAAAGCTCGTCCAGTACAGTGCATACAATGCAATACGGACCACACAACGGAATACATGAAGGTTGCGACCTTGCGGGTTGTGATAAAGATGACACGATTTACCCAGTGAAAAAAGATCCTCACATAGAGGAAGATTTCACGTTAAGACCCACAGTAGACAAGAGAGTAAATTACCCATGATCTCTGTGAAGATAGAGATGCTATCAACAGAAATGTATTGTGGTTGTTTATCTTAGCAATACCTGCTGAAACAACAGCGCCGGAGGATACGCGTATCCTATCATTCCGTCCTATAGATCAATAGAGCGTTAACAACATTAGCTCAGAGATCTGGACAAGCTAACACATACGTCTGCAATTGATTAGCAAACTGTGTCGTAAATAAATCATCATTGGGCGCTCCCATAGATAGCAAATCTGATTGAATACTTGTTTGTTGAGAGTCCATTCTGACAGCAACAAGCGACCCGTAAGAGAACGGGAGTCCGGTAAAACAATCAGACTATCCGGAATATGACGGACCAAAACAGAACTTGGTGTACTATAACCAACAGATGGATTCTTTCCATTAAATTGAATAACGGAAACGAAAGAGTGCCTCCCTGGTTCCGGAGATACGCCACTACTGTCGAATTAAAGGACAGGATTTGGGCATGCGTTTCTGAATAATGTTCATGCAATGACATAAAGCAAGCCTAAAAAACATTATTCTGCGGAAAAAAACTGATTGCTAAGAGACTGCGGAACCCAAAGACCCTGGCACTTCGAATCCGTAGGGATCAGTATTATATCCCAATCTGTTTGACTGGCAACCGTCATAACAGCCACACTCGGGTCCGGCAACTGCGGTGGCACTCTCTGAGTCAACCACCGAATGTTTGCCCCAGTCTGAATCTCTTGTAACACTAGATAGACAAGAGAACGTGTAAATCGAGCAAATCATGGATTGCCGAAAAGTTGCCGTCGAAGAGAAGCTCCTCCGAGAACGAAGTGACTCTGAGAGAGTTCTTAACCTTACTATCCACGCATGTGGATGTAGCTAGGGCTGCGTCACGTCTAACCAACTCCAATCAGCCACTGAAGGGCGGAGTTATACGTGAACAAACTACTGCCCTCAAAAGAAATTACATTGAGAATAATATCCCGTAAATCTTTTCTTGAAGACGTAATGATAACGCCTCAGTAAGGCGGATTACGTATGATAAAGCGTCTAAGTTAAGTCTACTATACATCATGTCGTTTCCAACATTGAAATTGGAAAAGACATAAACGGCGAAAAAGAATATATGCAGTCTTTAACCACACCGTCTAGACGCATAAGAACTCTCGGTATGCCCTGCTCTGCCAAAATAAACTATTCGTATAAAAGATAAAATGGCAGAAATGAGCAACGCGGACAAGAAACTAAACTATCATGCTTGGTAGCAGGCTTGTATATATATATATATATAGCGTCGAAAAATAAAACACATGTTGTAATGACAATATTGGACTGCGTCGGTAAGTCAGGGACAATGTCCCTGAACCGATCGAAAAATCCGAGTCCAATGACGCTATAAGTCTCTTATCCAAGATCGCAGCAATGAAGTCCGAAATAACAATCACTGGAAGATAATGCCAGAAGATATGAAAGGCAGCTTCCGATACTACTAAAGGGAAAACTCGAAATCTTTCGAATCCCTTTCGCCATCCTGTCGGACCCTATAAAGCGTTCGGTCGTCCGTAGCTGATGCAACCGAGGACCGCACCGACCCAGCGCCGTCGGATAATTCCTGATTCGACCGAGAAACTGTCAATTGCTGGGATGCTGCGAAACAACTGTGCTAACTCGGATAGCACGTCCGTCACTGAGGCCTGAGGAGAAGCGGTCTTACGATGCATTGCCGCTGGAAGCTCCGTGATCGTTACCCCGTGCATACTACCAATATGTGAGCGAATGGAGTGTATAGGCCTCGTGTCCCTTGGCTACCGGATGGCGCGACCTATTCGCCGTGGAATCACTGAATGACGAAACTGATTGGATACTCGAGGTCACGTAGCCAATGTGCGGTCGTGTGCCCTTCTGTGAAGATGAGGAAGCATTAAGGACAGTCTCTCGGACTGTCAATATAACGGAGCGTCCCGACCGACGGACATATGCTCCGAATGTAAAATATCTGAACCACAACATGTGGTCCCCTATGTTGTTGGACGAGAGAGGGACCTCTCTCGCTCACAGCCCGGACGGACCTGGACAAGCCAGGAACCGGACTAACAGGCTTCCTCCGATCTGTCCTCAATCTGCCGTCACTGGGTGAGTACTAAAGTAATTAAAGTGCTCGCATCACCCAAATCTCCTTCCTAGACCGCAACGGACGAACCCGGCAGCCGAACCATTCGATGAATGTACGCTACACCGGGTGAGCTAGCGAATGTCACTCCGTAGGCGATAGACATATTCCATGAGCACTTATTGCCGCTAGCTCTTCATTAACTATGACGACAGAGGCACACTTATGAAAGACATCTCCATAACTCTGCGAACAAGAAACCAGAAATGCTTGGTTATAGCAAGCATAAAATAATAATATATATAGCGTCCCGCCCCAACATTGTCGGATAAAATATATGCGACAGATTCAGTTGATGCTGGGATGCTGCGATAAACTGTGCTATTAAGGAAAGCACGTCCGTTCCCGAGGCCTGTGCAGTAGCGGTCTTACGATGCATTGCCGCCGGAAGCTCCGTGAACGTTGACTCCCGCACACTTCCTATGCGAACGTCCGGAGTCTGCAGGCCTCGTGTCCCTGGCTACCGGATGGTGTGACCTGGTCGCCGAAGAATCCTTGATCGGCGAAGCTGGTAATATATCGGCGGTCACGCAGCCAAGGTGCGGTCGTGTGCGCTGACGAGAAGAGGAAGCCTTAGCAGTCTCCGCGGACTGCCTATACAACGGAGCGTCCCGAGCGACGGACGTATGCTCCGCTTGCGACACATTTTGTACCACAACATCTGGAGCCAGATGTTGTTGAACGAGAGAGGGGCCTCTCTCGCTTGCCGTCCGGATGGACCGGAACGAGCTATGAACCGGACTAAAAGGCTTCCTCCGTTCTCCCTCCGATCCGCCGTCACTGGGTGTGCATTAGGTTAATTTATAGTGCTCGCATCACCCCAAAATTCCTTCTAGACCGCAACGGACGAACCCGGCTGCCGAACCATTCGGTGAATGGACGCTACACCGGGCGAGCTAGCGGACGTCAAAGGCCGTCGAACCTACTAGGGTCCTCTTAGGCAATTGGCGTATTTACATGAGCACTTTTCCGCTAGCCCTTCATTAATTGTGACGACGGAGGCACACTGTTGGAAGACATCACAGATACATCACCCTAATCTTGATCGTCTGAAATAGAAATTGATAAAGTAGAGTGACCCTGCAGGGAAAGGACCGGAGTGTCCAAATCCCCAATAACATACCATGACATACGCTTCCCGTATTGTCATCGAAATCATACGATACAGAACAGGAGTTAATGCGAGTACACTGACCACATATAGAATGATTATAAAGTCAGAGGAAGACTTCCTCTTAATACAATTGATCAATATCCTTTCAATGTGAAAAGAAAACAAGTCCTGGTACTTGCACTAACCCCTGGCAATCAAAATACATAATAATAATATGATCCATTAATATAGAAAAAATAATTGAAATCGAAATATTTTGAAAAAATATTTTTTCAGAACAGCCCAAGTTTCTGAAAAGTAACGTTGAGCCCCAATGGATCCCAAGCCTAAGTGTGGACAAAAATTTTAAAAAAACTTTAAACAATTTATTCAACACTTACGAACAATAATAATGTATCTAGTTATGATTAAAATAACATCAAGATATTATTTTCCAGAAATCCCCCCCTCACACAGAGGGCTGTTGTAAATGTAAACAATGAGTGTAAAAACACTAAAATAAGACTCCAGGCACCCAGGCCCGAAATCAGTTACCAAAAATACACTATCTGATGCAAAACAGAGACTTCCAGGGAAGAAACTGCAGAACATCAGATGGTAGATGCAGAACACAACGCCTAACCACCCGTAGGTGAAGACGTAAACATGGGGAAAAGAACAGAATTCATTCTGTTATTCAGCTAAAACTCCCAAGAAAATTTAGTAATAATAATTACAAAAACTATGCCAAAAGCATGGGAGAATAGCAAGGGGGGACTTAAAGGACAGGGAGAGAGGAAAACACTTAAAAACAGTGTAACTAAACAATCAGAATGACAACAAAATGGCTGCTGCCTCGAAAATAGGTAACTTAACATAATTTCATTAAAAAATTTTAAGTTACAGCCCTGATAATATTCTGTCACACATTTTTTTCCTCTCCTCCTTCTCTATCCTCCTTAGAATCACCATTTCACTAATATTTATGTGTCTGGCATCATTTAAACTGAGAGTTATAAGCACAAAGATCAGTCAGATGTTAACTGATGAAGGGCCAAACTTAGAATGATTAATGGCGCCAATTTCGGAACGTCCTTGACACTGCGCATGCGCAGTAGGGGCGAAGTGTGGAGGGCCTTTCAGGACATGTTTTCTTTGGTTTTAGATGCAAATTTTGGGGATTGGGGGGAAAAATTTGTGTTTGGCCCTATATTTTAAGAGTTAGCACCAGCTATGTCTGGGTCATTGGTACAGTATAAAAATATTATTCAATTAACAGGAGTATACAATTAACAGGGATTTGGTCAGTTTCCTGTGTTCTGGAGGTAAACTGAGCATTTATTCTATTATATCTTGTTTGACAGAGCTCTATGAGCTCTGTCAAACAAGATATAATAGAATAAATGCCTGTATTGGATGTAGTGAGGCCAAAAAGGTTGATAAATAAGGGGAATCTGGTGCATGTCACAGTGATTTTTTCGACTTATTACAAGAATGTATATACAATTAACAGGAGTTTACTCAACAACCCATATGCAATTAACAGACCAAATCTGTACTGAAGGTATGGTAAATGGTTTTGTGTTTGAAAATTATATTCAATTAACAGGGATATACAGTTAAGAGATATCCAATTAAGTGGGCTCCACTGTACCACCATGTTTCAAGTTCTGTGTCATATATCGATCTGTCCTAACATACTCGTCAATATATGCCCAAAGGCTGGGTCTCGACTTCAACAATCCCACATGGTGGTAAAAACCTATATATATCTTGTCTAAAAGAGCTCAAGATATAATATACATGTACTAAATAATGTACTGAATCCAGATAGGGTCAATAAACATATCGAATTCAGTGGTTGCCTGAGAAATTTTTCAACAGATTACAGGATTTTTTATTCAAATAACAGGAGTTTAACCTATATGCAATTAACTGGTCAAATTTGTATTGAAAGTATAGTAAATGTTTTGGCATTTGAATATTACATTCAATTAACAGGGTTATTTAATTACAATATATACAGTTAAGTAATCTCCACTGTACTAGGTTTAATGCAGCACAGACCGTGTTTTTAGACTGTTAATTAACCTTTAATCAGTGAATTGGCAACATCCACCCACGTAATATACAAAGTTAGCAATTGAAAAAAAAAAATTCTACAAAACTATATCATGTGACCTAGCTGGAATAAGCTCATCGACCTTGTTCCAATGAGGGGGTCACATGATATGGTTTTGTTTATTTTTTTGGAAAACATATTGAAAATAATAAATCTTGATATCACAGTTATATTTCATTTGGTGCTACAGTAAGGCCGCCGAGGACTCGTCACTTTCCACGGATGGGCAATATTCCCACAGATGTAACAAGAGCACCGCCTAGCGGGACATTATATGCCCGTTTTGTATTTTTGAAGGGTTGGGGTAAGGATGGGGGTGAGGGTGAAAATTGTTTGGACCAACCCCATATTCGAACTTGACCTGTATTTTATTGGGATTAAACAACATACCAAGTTTGGAACCAATCGGAAAACCAATAATAAAAGTTATCATCCGGAAACCAAATATTTGATGCATTCTATGTCCCACAAGGGCCATAATTCAGGGAAACTTCGAAGTTCGAACTGACCCCATATTCGAACTTAACTTGTCTTTTGTAAAATTGTTTTGATTAAACCACATACCAAGTTTAGGAGTCAATCGAAAAAAAAATAGTAAATTTATCATCTGGAAACCAAATGTTGACCAACGGACAGACCGACGGATGGACAAATGGAGAGACAGATAGACTGATTCCATAATTCGATGGTTTTTCAACATGCGTATAAAAAATCAGTCAGGCCATACTAAAGTTATAATCCGGAAAACACAAAATGCACAAATTCAAGAGGAATAACTATGGAAAGGTACATGCGATTTTGGCCGAAAGTGAACTTGAGCTGTGCTTTGTGGTCATAAACAAAATCTGAGAATTTGAAACAAATTAGTCAAGGCAAACTAAAGTTATCATCCGGAAACCACATAATTCACAAATTTGCAATCATTCAAGGGGAATAACTATGGAACAGTACATGCGATTATGGCCAAAGGTGAACCTGAGCTGTGCTTTGTGGTCAAATACAAAATCTGAGAATTTGAAAAAAATCGGTCAAGGCAAACTAAAGTTATCATCCGGAAACCACAAAATCCACAAATTTGCAATCATTCAAGGGGAATAACTCTGGAAAGGTATATGCGATTGTGGTCAAAAGTAAACTTGAGCTGTATTTTGTGGTCAAAAACAAAAAACTGAAAATCTGTAATAAATCGGTCAAGGCAAACTAAAGTTATCTTCCAGAAACGAGAAGTTGGGCTAAATTCCCATAAATAAAGGGCCATAACTCTACTGCAAATGGGCCGCTAGAAACGGAAATCGAACCCATCCTGTATTTTGTCATACTAAATCCACATGCCAAATTTAACTCAGTTCAAACCATTACAAATAAAGTTATCGTCCAGAAACAAAATGTGTCCATGGACGGACAGAGACGGGTGGAGGGACCATTCACATAATACGTCCCGTTTGAAACAGGCATATAAAAACAACATCTGAAAAATTTGGTGTCAATCCGTCAAGGCGTTCGGCTTTAAATGAACAGAAACCAATTTTTTTTCAAAAATTGTGTTTTCAAAGGGCCAAACTCTGCAGCAGATGGACTGAGAAACACCAATATCGAACTTGACCTGTATTTTATTGCTACAAACAACATCTGAAAGTTTGATGTCGATCCGTCAAAGCGTTCGACTTTAAATGAAGGGAAACCAATTTTTTTCGAAAGATTGTGTTTTCAAAGGACCATAACTCTGCTGTGGATGGACTCAGAAACACCAATATCGAACTTTGACCTGTATTTCATTGCTAAAAACAACATCTGAAAAATTTGGTGTCAATCCGTCAAGGTGTTCAGCTTTAAATGAAAGAAAATCAATTTTTTTAGAAAAATTGTGTTTTCAAAGGGCCATATATCTGCAGCGGATGGACAGAAAAACACCAATATTGACCTGTATTTTATTGCTAAAAACAACTTCTGAAAGTTTGATGTCGATTCGTCAAGGCGTTCGACTTTAAATGAACGGAAACCAAATTGTTTACGGACAGACGGCAGATGAACGGACAGACAGACTGTTAACATAATACGTCCGTTTTTATAAACGGGCATATAATAATATGAGATTCCAAACACTAATTATAGGAATAATCATCAAAAAGTTAATTAATGAAGATCTGGGTACATCCCGGTGCTTCATTAATTAAAATTTTGCTGATAACGATTTTTATTACCTGCTAAATGCATACGTGTGGATTACGACCAGTCCATGGCAACTGTACTGTAAATTTAAATATTTGCAGAATGTAACTAAAAAGCATGAGAATATAAAATGGATGACACGAAGATACATATTTTAAAATAAAATAAACTTCTACTACTTACTAAATATGGAATTGCTAAGTCTGTTGATATCTTTTCTAAATACTCCAACACCTGAGGTCTCGGTAATGCCTCTATTTCTGGCATGTCTTCAATAAAAATCTACCAACAAAAGTTAAAAAATTTATAGTAATTTATATATTTTTTATACTTACCAATGACCCAGACATAGCTGGCTGGTGCTAACTCTTAAAATATAGGGCCAAACACAAATTTTGCCCCCCAATCCCCAAAATTTGCATCTAAAACTAAAGAAAACATGTCCTGAGAGGCCCTCCACACTTCGCCCCCACTGCGCATGCGCAGTGTCAAGGACGTTCCGAAATTGGCGCCATTTATCATTCTAATAACCAGTGCCTGGTAAGCGCTATGTACTCAGCGGGGAGGCAAGAGTACCCAACTCCTGGGAGGGCCATCCCCGTCTGGGTCATTGGTAAGTATAAAAAATATATAAATTACTATAAATTTTTTAACATTTTTATACTGTACCAATGACCCAGACATAGCTGAATAGTAAAAAGGCTGGAGGGCCAAGGACATAGAGCAAAATGGAATACGCTCAATAAAATAAAATAGAGTCATCCCCTGTAGGGAAAAGAAGTAATAGGCCTTACATGTATCTTTCTTATTTATGATAAATTAGAAAGATACAACACCTTCCAAAAATTGAGCTTCATATATCCATGTACTCTATTAATATCCAATAATCCTTATACTAATAATTTTTAAAGTAAGCCAATAATAAAGTAAGTCTAGAGAATAGAGACTCTTATACTCCTAAAAGTGTGTGAGAATTGCATAATCATGTCCGTTGACATATGCAATATTCAAAAGCTATACTTTAAAAACTAAGACTTGAATGAATTTTATAAACTTAAACTTCTCACTAAACAACCATCCCAATAACAGCTCAGAATTACTAACTCCGGAGGAGGTATCCCCTTGTTTTCATAGTAAAAACAGGTGACCCAAGGGAACACCCTCCCCCCCCCCTTTTTCTTGCCCTGGGTCAAATAGCCCAGAGCGAAGAGGGCAGCCGAACGGAGACACTGCCGAAACAGACAGCCTACCTAGCTATAGTAGCAACTGTTAAGTGAATGACATTCTGAGCAGTAGATAATAGACCTAACAATAGAGGCCTCCAGAAATGGACTCGATATTTCTGAGATAAAATTCATGAATGGATGGCTGAGCGCAATGAGCAGCCTTCAAAAATCTATAATAGCAACACTATTAATGTAAGCCCAAGAAGTAGAAGAACTCTTACTTCATGAGCCGAAATCTTAAGCACAACTGCTAAGCCAATGATATACCATAAGCAGTACGCTAGTTAATAGAATCCATTAACAATAAAATGGAGCGTAACGTCCTTCTACTAGACATCAAAGACAGAAGAAGCTTACGCCCTTGTAATAAACAGATATCTGTTTATAAATACATAAACTGTACCCGGAAAGAGTAAAGGCCTATGCCCATACGAAGACGGAAGGACCTTAAAATAATAGGTTCCGGATAATAGGAGCCTAACTCTTATGCAACAATCCAACCTAAATAGTAACGGAAGTATTGATTCCGAAACTATGAAAGTGAAAATCATCCATCGATAGTGCATGAAACTCACTGACTCTACAGTAAAAGAGAAACCAACAGAATTACTGTCTAAAAGGTCAGAATTTGAAAACTACTGTTTCCAGAGGCTCAAATGATTACTTAGCTAAATAAGAACCTGAAGTTAAAATCCGTATAGGAATTTAATCTAAAGATTCTAAGTCTATTTATCAAAAAGTTACTAACTGACTTAGATAAAGAGACAAAAGACTCAATTGTAAACTATCGTAGAGTGCATAGGTATGAGGTAACATAAACCTATAACCTAAATAACAACAGGCTGCAGTAGATCTTGTGAAACAAGTATACTAAAAAATAGCAATGAGTAGTATGGAGGGATCAACCATATGAACATAATGATCCCTACACCACGACGGAAGAGCCTCCACTTTAGTCGCATAGAATAGCGAAGAAGAGGATCTCCTATAGTAAGAAATCGCGTCCAAAGCTCGTCCAGTACAGTGCTTACAATGCAATACGGACCACACAACGGAATACATGAAGGTTGCGACCTTGCTGGTTGTGATAAAGATGACACGATTTACCCAGTGAAAAAAGATCCTCACATAGAGGAAGATTTCACGTTAAGATCCACAGTAGACAAGAGAGTAAATTACTCATGATCTCTGTGAAGATAGAGATGCTATCAACAGAAATGTATTGTGGTTGTTTATCTTAGCAATACCTGCTAAAAACAACAGCGCCGGAGGATACGCGTATCCTATCATTCCGTCCTATAGATCAATAGAGCGTTAACAGTATTAGCTCAGAGATCTGGACAAGCCAACACATACGTCTGCAATTGATTAGCCAGCTGTGTCATAAATAAAACATCATTGGGCGCTCCCATAGATAGCAAATCTGATTGAATACTTGTTTGTTGAGAGTCCATTCTGACAGCAACAAGCGACCCGTAAGAGAACGGGAGTGCGATAAAACAATCAGACGACCCAGAATATGACGGACCAAAACTGAACTTGGTGTACTATAACCAACAGACGGATTCTTTCCATTAAATTGAATAACGGAAACGAAAGAGTGCCTCCCTGGTTCCGGAGATACGCCACTACTGTCGAATTAAAGGACAGGAATTTGGGCATGCGTTTCTGAATAATGTTCATGCAATGACATAAAGCAAGCCTAAAAAACATTATTCCGCGGAAGTTAACTGATAGCTAAAAGACTGCGGAACCCAAAGACCCTGGCACTTCGAATCCGTAGGGATCAGTATATATCCCAATCTGTTTGACTGGCAACCGTCATAACAGCCACACTCGGGTCCGGCAACTGCGGCGGCACTCTCTGAGTCAACCACCGAATGTTTGCCCCAGTCTGAATCTCTTGTAACACTAGATAGACAAGAGAATGTATAAATCAAGCAATTCATGGATTGCCGGAAAGTTGCCGTCGAAGAGAAGCTCCTCCGAGAACGAAGCGACTCTGAGAGAGTTCTTAACCTACTATCCACGCATGTGGATGTAGCTAGGGCTGCATCACGTCTAACCAACTCCAATCAGCCACTGAAGGGCGGAGTTTTTCGTGAACAAACTACTGCCCTCAAAAGAAATTACATTGAGAATAATATCCCGTAAATCTTTTCTTGAAGACGTAATGATAACGCCTCAGTAAGGCGGATTACGTATAATAAAGCGTCTAAGTTAAGTCTACTATACATAATGTCGTTCCCAACATTGAAATTGGAAAAGACATAAACGGTGAAAAAGAATATATGCAGTCTTTAATCACACCGTCTAGACGCATATGAACTCTCGGTATGCCCTGCTCTGCCAAAATAAACTATATGTAAAAAAGATAAAATGGCAGAAATGAGCCACGCGGACAAGAAACTAAACTATCATGCTTAGTAGCAGGCTTGTATATATATATAAATATATAGCGTCGAAAAATAAAACACATGTTGTAATGACAATATTGGACTGCGTCGGTAAGTCAGGGACAAAGTCCCTGTACCGATCGAAAAATCCGAGTCCAATGACGCTATAAGTCTCTTATCCAAGATCGCAGCAATGAAGTCCGAAAAATAATCACTGGAAGAAATGCCAGAAGATATGAAAGGCATCTTCCGATACTACTAAAGGGAAAACTCGAAATCTTTCGAATCCCTTTCGCCATCCTGTCGGACCCTATAAAGCGTTCGGACGTCCGTAGCTTGATGCAACCGCGGACCGCACCGACCCAGCGCCGTCGGATAATTCCTGATTCGACCGAGAAACCGTCAATTGCTGGGATGCTGCGAAACAACTGTGCTAACTCGGATAGCACGTCCGTCACTGAGGCCTGAGGAGCAGCGGTCTTACGATGCATTGCCGCAGGAAGCTCCGAGATCGTTACCCCGTGCATACTTCCAATATGCGAGCGAACGGAGTGTATAGGCCTCGTGTCCCTTGGCTACCGGATGGCGCGACCTATTCGCTGTGGAATCACTGAATGCCGAAACTGATCGGATACTCGAGGTCACGTAGCCAATGTGCGGTCGTGTGCCCTGCTGTGAGGATGAGGAAGCATTAAAGACAGTCTCTCGGACTGTCAATATAACGGAGCGTCCCGAGCAACGGACATATGTTCCGAATGTAAAATATCTGAACCACAACATGCGGTCCCCTATGTTGTTGGCTTCCTCCGATCTGTCCTCAATCTGCCGTCACTGGGTGAGTACTAAAGTAATTAAAGTGCTCGCATCACCCAAATCTCCTTCCTAGACCGCAACGGACGAACCCGGCAGCCGAACCATTCGATGAATGTACGCTACACCGGGTGAGCTAGCGAATGTCACTCCGTAAGCGATAGACATATTCCATGAGCACTTATTGCCGCTAACTCTTCATTAACTATGACGACAGAGGCACACTTTTGAAAGACATCTCCATAACTCTTCGAACAAGAAACCAGAAATGCTTGGATAGCAAGCATAAAATAATAATATATATAGCGTCGATCAATAATTCGAAAGTTTGTGTGACATTATTGGACTATGTCGGAACTGAGGGACGATGTCCCTGAACCGAACCAAAAATTTCTAAGTCCACCGACGCTATCAGTTTCTTATCCGGCATCGCAGCATATGTTGTTCCGAAAGGGAAAGCTTGAAATCCACCGAATCCCTTTCGGTATCCCGTCGGACCGGATGAAACTTTCGGACGTCCGTACCCGCTTCCGCGGAGCGTCCCGACCCAGCATCGTCGGATAAAATATATGCGACAGATTCAGTTGATGCTGGGATGCTGCGATAAACTGTGCTATTAAGGAAAGCACGTCCGTTCCCGAGGCCTGTGCAGTAGCGGACTTACGATGCATTGCCGCTGGAAGCTCCGTGTACGTTGACTCCCGCATACTTCCTATGCGAACGTCCGGAGTCTGCAGGCCTCGAGTCCCCGGCTACCGACCCAGCGCTGTCGGATAATTCTCGATCCGACACCGTTTCTGTCGGCTGCTGGGATGCTGCGATAAGCTGTGCTATGTGCACAAGAATGTCCGGCGTCGAGACCTGCGGAGGCGCAGTCTATCGCTGCTTCGCCGAGGGCAGCTCCGCATCAGATGGCTCCCGCATACTTTTCCTATGCGAACGTCCGGAGTCCATCGGTCTCGAATCCCTGGCTGCCGGATGGTGTGACCTGGTCGCCGAGGAATCCTTGATCGGCGAAGCTGGTAATATATCGGCGGTCACGCAGCCAAGGTGCGGTCGTGTGCGCTGACGAGAAGAGGAAGCCTTAGCAGTCTCAGCGGACTGCCTATACAACGGAGCGTCCCGAGCGACGGACGTATGCTCCGCTAACGACACATTTGTACCACAACATCTGGGGCCAGATGTTGTTGAACGAGAGAGGGGCCTCTCTCGCTTGCCGTCCGGATGGACCGGAACGAGCTATGAACCGGACTAAAAGGCTTCCTCCGTTC
Source organism: Pictodentalium vernedei (assembly GCA_031216915.1). Taxonomy (NCBI): domain Eukaryota; kingdom Metazoa; phylum Mollusca; class Scaphopoda; order Dentaliida; family Dentaliidae; genus Pictodentalium; species Pictodentalium vernedei. Next base: position 45,660,506 of record CM062292.1, on the reverse strand, counting down.
TCCCTCCGACCCGCCGTCACTGGGTGTGCATTAAGTTAATTTTATAGTGCTCGCATCACCCCAAAATTCCTTCTAGACCGCAACGGACGAACCCGGCTGCCGAACCATTCGGTGAATGGACGCTACACCGGGCGAGCTAGCGGACGTCAAAGGCCGTCGAACCTACTAGGGTCCTCTTAGGCAATTGGCGTATTACATGAGCACTTTTCCGCTAGCCCTTCATTAATTGTGACGACGGAGGCACACTGTTGGAAGACATCACAGATACATCACCCTAATCTTGATCGTCTGAAATAGAAATTGATAAAGTAGAGTGACCCTGCGGGGAAAGGACCGGAGTGTCCAAATCCCCAACAACATACCGTGACATACGCTTCCCATATTGTCATCGAAATCATACGATACAGAACCGGAGTTAATGCGAGTACACTGACCACATATAGAATGATTATAAAGTCAGAGGAAGACTTCCTCTTAATACAATTGATCAATATCCTTTCAATGTGAAAAGAAAACAAGTCCTGGTACTCGCACTAACCCCTGGCAATCAAAATACATAATAATAATATGATCCATTAATATAGAAAAAATAATTGAAATCAAAATATTTTGAAAAAATATTTTTTCAGAACAGCCCAAGTTTCTGAAAAGTAACGTTGAGCCCCAATGGATCCCAAGCCTAAGTGTGGACAAAAATTTTAAAAATATTTTAAACAATTTATTCAACACTTACGAACAATAATAATGTATCTAGTTATGATTGAAATAACATAAAGATATTATTATTTAGAAATCCCCCCCTCACACAGAGGGCTGTTGTAAATGTAAACAATGAGTGTAAAAACACTAAAATAAGACTCCAGGCACCCAGGCCCGAAATCAGTTACCAAAAATACACCATCTGATGCAAAACAGAGACTTCCAGGGAAGAAACTGCAGAACATCAGATGGTAGATGCAGAACACAACGCCTAACCACCCGTAGGTGAAGACGTAAACATGGGGAAAGAACAGAATTCATTCTGTTATTCAGCTAAACTCCCAAGAAATGTTAGTAATAATAATTACAGAAATTATGCCAAAAGCATGGGAGAATAGCAAGGGGGAACTTAAAGGACAGGGAGAGAGGAAAAACACTTGAAAAAACAGTGTAACTAAATAATCAGAATGACAACAAAATGGCTGCTGCCTTGAAAATAGGTAACTTAACATAATTTCATTAAAACATTTTAAGTTACAGCCCTGATAATATTCTGTCACACATTCTTTTCCTCTCCTCCTTTTCTATCCTCCTTAGAATCACCATTTCACTAATATTTATGTGTCTGGCATCATTTAAACTGAGATTTAAAAGCACAAAGATCAGTCAGATGTTAACTGATGAAGGGCCAAACTTAGAATGATAAATGGCGCCAATTTCGGAACGTCCTTGACACTGCGCATGCGCAGTGGGGGCGAAGTGTGGAGGGCCTCTCAGGACATGTTTTCTTTAGTTTTAGATGCAAATTTTGGGGATTGGGGGGCAAAATTTGTGTTTGGCCCTATATTTTAAGAGTTAGCACCAGCCAGCTATGTCTGGGTCATTGGTACAGTATAAAAATATTACTTTTTTTATAGCAAGTTGAAATCAATTAGAACAGGTCAAAACTATGTACTAGATAGACATCTGTGCGGGAAAGTGGGGGGATGTTACTGCCACACCCCAAATACGTTGACCATCCACTTCCTCCTCACAGGATCCCTTAAAGCTTGTGGATGTGAGAAAATAAAATCAAAACAGAAACCACACACCTTTATAAATGGAGAACCTGTCATTTCTTTACCCTCAAATATTTATATATTTATTGGAGTATACCTTACCCTCAAAGTAAAAATGTCTGGTACTACCACTGTACCAAAAAAAATTGTTATTTGAGGCTTCATTCTAAAATATTATATCAGAAAACCTTTCTGGGTTTGAAGCTTATGTTAATGCCTCCTCTTCAAGGTTACAAGGTGCAACTCCATAGTAGCAACCTTGTGGCCACCCACTTCTTGAATATTGCACTGCATAAGAGTCTTCAGCCTGCACAGAGCACAGAGAGTGTATTAATGTTTTTAAAATTTGAAAATTTTAGAACTTACAAGTTACAAATTATTTTGACTGCCCAAATTTGAATAATTTATTTATTAATTTATTGGTGTTTAATGACACTTTCAACAGCCAGGGTCACCCCGTGTTAGTTTTATGGATGGAGGAAGCCGGAGTACCCGGAGAGAACTACTGAACAATGGCAAGCAACTGTCAGGCTCCCCAACATACTAACTCCACAGAAGCAGGGTTAGCATTGGTTGATGACAAGTGCACCATCGACTTACTGTACGCCTTAGTACTTAATGCCACCATGCCCCCACGTGGGCAATAGAGGTGAAGTGTCTTGCCCAAGGACACAACACAGTTGCCGCATGTGGGATTAGAACCGAGGACCTCTCAGCTTGCCCAAACTTGAATAAGAAAAAACTTCACTTGACAATTCTAGAAGAATAAATATCTTTGTCTTGTAAAATTTCCCTTTTTGCATATTTACCATACCAAAACAATATGCTCTTGTCCAATGACAGAGTTTGGTTTGGGTATGCAGTTCAGCAGCCCTTCAAAGGGCAGACTCCAAAGACACAACAAATCCAGAATTCAAAATCCTTGTTATTAGGCTATTCTGGCCTGAACTGGACTATGAATTTATTTATTTATTGGTGTTTAAGGTCACATACTTATGCACAATGGCTAATCATGACCGTGAGAGTTTTACGGGTGGAGGAAGCTGGAGCACCCGGAGAGAACCACTGAGCAACAACGAGCAGCTGTCAGCTCCCCAACATCGTAACTCCGCATTGGTGCACAGGCAGGGTTAGATTGGTTAAAGACATGCGCACCATCGACGTGCAGTACACCTTAGTACATGGTGTCATCGAGCCCCCATGTGGACAATTGGGGTTAAGTGCCTTGTCCAAGGACACAATGCAGGAGTCCGAATCCATCACTCAGAGGACTAATCGAGGACTAATCGGACTCGACGTTGCTTAACTTCGGTGATCTGACGAGAACCGGTTACCAGGACTATGAATCAAATGGTAGCAAGGGGAACCTTAGTTTAGCAAAATGTTGTTCATAAATAATTGTTTTAATAGAGAGTAATTGCTTGACTGGACTGGTTACGTGAAGTAATTCATGAGAGGTGAGGGATGTTGTACAAACACGAGTGCGCAAATGCGCACAAGTGTTTTACAATATAGTCCCTCGCCTCGAATGAATTATTTCACATAACCAGTCCAGTCAAGCGATTACTCTGTTTATTACTTTTCATTATTAATAATTATATTATTTAACGCCTTTACCTAATGAAGCGGCCAAAACCGGCTAGCGCAATTCTCAAAATTCACCGATTTTTTTGTCTCTAAAACATAGGTTATGACCCCTCATTGGAACGAGCTCATCAAGCTCGTTCCAATATGGGGTCATAACCTATGTTTTTGAGACAAAAAATAAAAAAATTAGTTATTCAAGAATTCTTTTTTGCAAGTGTCGTTGGCTTTTCATGTTAGGTAAAGGGTTAAAAAAAATAGTCTGTATTACACCCACGGATACATGACACAATTGTTGATTGCATAATTCACTTGTGAAGTTATCGTTTATAATCAAAAATCCCAGTAAATCACACTTTGGAAAGTAATAATTACTATTTATGGGAGGATGCCTGATGACACTCTCCAATATATGGTAACAAAATAATTTTATATAAACAGTTTTTTTTTCTACTGTTGAGCAAACAACTAACTATCATGTACAGTGTAAAGCAACTATGGCGGCTTTCAGCACTTTTCAATAGAGCCATGACAGTGGCTTCTACCAGTCATTTAGTTAAGTGGTAGAGTGCTGAATTATTTTTGGTCATCAAAATTTGTTCAAACATCTTTGCCTTGTTACAATTTATGAGAGAGTGACTAAATAATTTCATTTCAAAGGTAATATGTAGAACATCCACAGAATATGAAGCCTTTAAGATGTGGTACCGACACTTCAGAATAAAGCCCAAATATGGGCTTCCAGCAATCTACCAGGTAATACCATTAACTCAGTCTTTCGAGTTTGAGGAGAGGTGTCGCTCTTGCATGCCACTGAACCTGCTGTTTTCATTTTTTTTTTAATAGACAACAGTGCACCTCATTTTCACCTTGCAATTAATCCTTACCTAATGAATCAGCATCACCCACCACTTAATATATAATTTGTGCAGTAGAAAGAGGTTAAAAAAAATGCCGATAGGATCACCAATCCAATGTCGAGTTGTGACAGCACAAAAGTGGGTTTAATCATTATCAACTTATCATCCGGAAACCAATTGTTTACAATTTACTATGTGAATGGTCACTGTGACCTTGACCTTTGACCTAGTGATTCCAAAATACATAGGGCTTTTTCTTGCACCAATACCAACCTTCCTATGAAGTTTCATGAATGTAGGTGGAACCATTGTCAAATTATCATCTTGAAACCAATTGTTTATGATTTATTATGTTCAAGGTCACTGTGACCTTGGCCTAGTAAGTCCAAAATAAATAGGGGTCTTCCACTCACCTAGGCCAACCTACCTATGAAGTTTCATGAATATGGGTCAACAGGGCTAAAATTTCGACAAGAATCTGAGAATCGATTCGCGCAATAAAACCGGTGAGAATCCATGTAGATTCTCGCTGCACCTCTGCTAGGATTACCGTAAAAAGAATTAAGTCAATTTAACCCTTTATTTAACACAGCGGCAACAAATTAACCAGCAGAAGGCTAACATGACCTGAAATATCCTGATACTATGTCAATAAAATCTTACAAATATGGCTGTCATTGGAACCGGCTCATTGAGCCGGTTACAACAACAGCCATATTTGTAAGATTTTATTGGTAAATATTGTTCATTTAATTATTTTGTCATCTATTTATTATTTATTGTTTAAAAATTATCAAATTTCGTTTTAAAAATTAAAAAGGCGTGTTGGGTAACATGTTAACATGTGTAATCAGTGTACAACAGTGGTTCAACCATGGTGGCGTCATGGGATCCTGGGACACTCATAGTTGGTATGGATTCTCGCAACCATTTTCACGAGAATCGAAATGGATTCTCACAAATTTTGACGAAATATAAGCCCTGGCTCAAACCATTATCAAGTTATCGTCCGGAAACCAATTGTTTACGATTTACTATGTTGAAGATCACTGTCACCTTGACCTTTCACCTAAAAAGTCCAAAATAAAAAGGGTTCTTCTTCTCACTGATGCCAACCTACCTATGACGTTTCATGAACGTGGGTAGAAACATTATCAAGTTATCATCCGGAAACCAATTGTTTATGATTTACTATGTTGAATGTCACTGTGACCTTGACCTATGACCTAGTGAGTCCAAAATATATAGCCTTCTTCCTCTCATGAAGGCCAACCTAAATATGAAGTTTCATGAATGTGGGTTGAACAGAAGTCAAGTTATCATCTGGAAACCAATTGTTTACAATTTACTATGTTCAAGGTCACTGTGATCTTGACTTTTGACCAAGCAAGTCCAAAATTAATAGGGTTCTTCCTCTCACCGATACCATCCTACCTATGAAGTTTTTTGAACATGGGTTGAACCATTATCAAGTTATTATCTAGAAACCAATTGTTTACGCCCGACCGAATCCCCGCCTAACCGCCCGCACGCCCGCCCGCCATTCATCAAACTATAAGTCGAGTTTGACTTCATCACAACTCGACTAAAAATCTAACAAAACCTTCTTAACAAAATCATCAAGCTCATTCCAATGCGAGGTCACATGATATGGTTTTGTAGAAATTTTTTCAAGAATCGGGGAAAAAATTAAAATAACACATTTTGATATCATGTGTTTTCTGTAATGAGTTCAAATCTGTTCATGGGAAATAGGCCAAATAATACATTGCTTGCAGGAAAATTTGAACAATACATACACCATAATTTTTAAGCTGTAGCATTCCAAGACTTTAACCTAATTAAACTTCTCTTAAACAACATAATTTGACTTCAAAGGTCAGTAATTCTACTCACTGTCTTTTCACTCATGCATTCTGTGAAGAATCATCTGAATGTCTTACAATTGCTCCACTGGAGTTGCATTTCATGTATTTTATCTGATAACCATAGAGTATAACAACCGTTGTATATACTTGAAGTATATACAACGGGTGTTATATATAATTATAATTTATGCGAACGACCTCTGACCTCTTTCAATTCCATTTTCATTCATTCATTCATGAAACATCGTTATATCACAGGGCAGGTTTTAATTGTACGCTTATTGCACTTTGTCAAAATCCTCTGATGGTGTCATTTCTTATTTATTTTGCTTCAATAAAGGCAACCTAAAATTTTGCTTCAAAGCATTGTAGAAATTACTTGAATGTTAATAGTAATTAGTATGCGGCGACTGCGAACTATTTATAGTCACAGCCTCGATCAAAAGTACTCGCGGAACTGCGCTAATTAAAAGTTCGTCTGCTCTACCTGAAAAAAAAAACACTTCGTAAAAATTGTAAACAAACGCAAAATTATTTGTTATATTGGGACTACAGCATAAAACACGGAAGAAAACTGGAACTATGTCAAAAAAAGAATAACTCTACTGAAACACCGTTTTGTTACTGTTAATAAAATAGTTGAAATTTATTTTGTTCCAGCGCAGTTGCAAGAAGTGCAATTGCACTTTACAATCTCCGTCATCGATTTTGTAATGTAAGGGACACAACTCTATGCATCTTGTCCTATTTCTTTTGTCTCGTAGACTGGTTTTCTTTGGAGGCCCGTGGGAAGCATATATAAGTTGGGTAGACGCACGATACGGGTGTCTGTTTGTTATCAGATAAAAACAATAAACATATAGTGTGTTTTTACATCTGTGTTATACAACTCGTTGAAATATGGTTTATTTTTTCTCGGCGAAGCCTCGAAAAAATAAACCATATTTCAACTCGCTGTATAACACAGATATAAAAACACACTATATATTTATTGTCTACATATTGAACTCAAATAAATTTGATTATTGCTGCAAAAAGCTTATTCGAAAAATTGGGTAATATTTTTGGAATCCCTACTTACTGTGCACCACTGAAGTGAACAGAGCACAGATGTTCATTGGAGTTTTTCTTGAAAATATTTTCCCAATGCCAGAAGTCAACAATAGCATGCTTCATTACAAATGGTAGCGAGAAGTACACAGTGACACATGGGAAAGGCGCGCGATTGCTCTCGCGTACCATCGCCCATGCAAAAATTGTTCAAGGTGCGCGAATAATTGCTCGCCTCTGTTCTTGGGTGTCTTTTATCCATTTGAGTTGCGTCAACAGAAACATTCGATTAATTTTTGATGTTGGGAAATTTTTAATCACTAACAATTTGATACGTTTAAAGTACAATTCCAAACAATTTCCTTTTCGTCATTATGAACATGACACACAGTAGTTCTCTATACATCCACACACAACACGCTAACATTAAGAGGGTTGTACATTGACAACTCGCCCAGACCTTACTCCTGCCAGAAACAAACACGCATGTTCAGATATAAAAAAAATGGTGGTCATTCTGAGATCTGAGAAATGTTTTAATACTTCCGTATTTTTTTTTTTATCAAAGATATGCAGAATGTTGCCCCGTTCCTTATTTTCATTTACACATGCAACACCTGTCGCTCCAATTCACCAGTGACACGAATTAATGTTCCTTATTTGGAATTTACGCATCCATTTTCCACGATTTTAATAATCTGCCTTTTAAAATCCAGAACTAATTTTAGTGGGTTACATATATTTTCACTGTCAAAATTTCCATCTGTGTTCAGTTGTATTCATACCTTCATTTCGAAGGATGCTTGTCAATGGAAATTGCGAAGTAAATTTTTGTACATGTCATAATATATAGTTCACTTCAGATTATCTAGATCTTATAAGTTAAAAGTTCATTTCAGGAATTCTGGTAATACATTTAATAAACAAACACTAGATTTCAAGCTTGTAGTTTTATTCTGAACCACAGACAAACAATAACATTAACTTCTGAACCACAGGCAAACAATAACATTAACTTAACTTAATTTAGAAAAAAATACACTTTGAATGGTATTGGGATGTTTTGGCCTCAGGACGTTCTGGCCTCGAGATGTTTCGGCCTCCTATATTAACAGTCAACAGTGAAGGGGATTATCTCATCCACCAGTATAGATAATAGAGGATATTAAGAGGTGTTAATTGATCAGTATTTTTCAATTTAACAACCTAAACAGTATTAAAAAAATGAAGATAAACATTGAATCAAAATCACTCTCCTCACATTTTTCACTCTCGCAATCTTGATTTGAGGTGAGCGATTTTCCACTCGCCTCCATTTTGCTAGCTTTCGTCACTGAGTACACAGCACGCCTCCTATTTTCAAAATCGAAAAACTGATCAACTGCTTCACAACTGAGATCACCTTTCAGCTAGAAGGTTCCTTCAAAAGATGCTAGGAAAGTTTCTTTTGTCCTGTTAGCATCAGTCTGGAAGCATGATACATCTTCCTACTTTCAAAATATTTAGTCAGAGCGTCATAATTCAGACTCTCTTCACAGAATAGAACTGAACAAATTGAAGAACCTGAGAGGCCACTTTTCCGTTCCAGGAACAGGATACATCATACTTAAATTAAGTAGGGTGGCTGCTAAGTTAAAGTGTGGGGTAGAGCAATCAATCAACTACGGCTGCACATTGAAAATATTGTTTGGTCTACCCCCAATAATAAATATGGACTTTTCCAATTGCTTCCATTGAACTTACATGGAAGATACCACCAGGGTTCAAAGGGTTAAGGATTTTATAGAAAGTTGCCCATCAATGGTGGAAAATTTGAATTTAGTTTTAACCCTTTACCCAACGAATTGCCCACATCCGCCCGTGTAATATGCAGATTCAACAGCTGGAAAAATATTATTTTTTGAAAAATTTCAACAAAGCCATATCATATGACCCCTCTTTGGAATGAGCTCGTTGAGCTCATTCCAATGAGGGGTCACATGATATGGTTTTGTTGAATTTTTTTGAAAAAAATTAAAAAATGATATTTAAAATAATAAATTTTGATATCGTCTGCGTTGGTGAAGAGTTAAAGAACCAAAAAATAAAAGTGTAGCATCCCAAACTAGAATGATGTCACGCATACAGCCTGACTGTCCCAGCAATGGCAATGCGTAGACACAAAATAGTCTGAGCCATTTTTTATTAACCGTTTCCCTTACGAATCTGCCATATCTGCACTCGCAATGTACAATGAAAGTGTCAATGACACTGTAGCTCAACTTATTTAAGACAAGTACATGTATAGTATGTGACACAGCAATGACAAATATCTAGGTAATGACCTGATAACAAAAGTACATGTAAAGTATTGTAATGGTCTGTACATAAATGCTGACCGTAGGCTGTAACAAATATATAGGTAAAGTATTGTAAAAGTGGGGTGACAGTTAGATGCTAAACTAGAAAAGAAATCTTTGAGTCCCAGAGTGGGTCTGACTGAACCCAAAAATATTTGCTCTCATAGCTCAGTGATAACAAAGGCACCCCAAAACACTCGTTCCTGTCACAAGGTGATAACAAAGGTACCCCAAGAAGTTTCGTGAAGATCAGTTCATAAATACAGACTCTAGCCCGAGCAGTATTGACATGTGCACTTATTATGTATAAGTAGCACTGAACAAATCAAAGTTAATCTAATTTGCATAATTTCTGCACGAGAAAAAAATCTGTATTATATGTGATGTATTCCATGTTACTAAACATTCCTACAAAAATTTATTCAAATCAGAACTTTCATACAGAAGTTCTGTACAAAAAACTGATTACACTAATTTTGGTACAAAAAGGATGCTGGTGGCCATCTTGAATTTTGGACTGCACCCAAAACCACTCGTTCTCGTCCCACAGTGATAACAAAGGTACCCAAGATGTTTTGTAAAGATCGGTTCATTAATACGGCCTCTAGTCTGAGCCGTATAGAAGTTGTGTACAAAAAACTGATTGGACCTAATTTGGGTACAAAATGGCCACTGGCAGCCATCTTTAATTTTGGACCGCACCCAGAAACACTCATTCTCTTCCCAAGGTGATAATAAAGGTACCCAAGAAGTTTCGTGAAGATCGGTTGATAAATACAGCCTATAGCTCGAGCCGTATTGACATGTGTACTTACAGTGTATAAGTAGTACTTTATAAATCAAAGTTCATCTAATTTGCATAATTTCTGCATGAGAAAAAAACCTGTATTATATGTTATGTATTCCATGTTACTAAATATTCATACAAAAATTTATTCAAATCAGAACTTTCATACAGAAGTTCTGTACAAAAAACTGATTGCACTAACTAAAGTACAAAATGGCTGCTGGAGGCCATCTTGAAAACCACTCGTTCTCGTCCCACGGTGATAACAAAGGTACCCAAGAAGTTTCGTAAAGATTGGTTCATAAATACGGCCTCTAGCCCGAGCCGTATTGCCATTTGCAGTCACAGTGCTGAAAGTAACATTAAATAGATCAAAGTTAGTCTAATTGGCATAATTTATGAACGAGAAAAAAACCCGTATTATATGTGATGTATCCCATGGTACTAAACATTCACACAAAAAATTATTCAAATCAGCACTTTCGTATGGAAGTTCTGCCCAAAAATCTGATTGCATCTAATTTTGTACACAATGGCTGCCAGCAGCTGTATTGACAGGTCCCAAAAACACTCGTTCTCATCTCACGGTGATAACAAAGGTACCCAAGAAGTTTCGTAAAGATCAGTTCATAAATACGGCCTCTAGACCAAGCCGTGTGTACGGCGCGACAGATGGACAGACGAACGGCGGACGATGGGCCATGACAATACCTCAAATTTGGCTTCGCCAAAGTTGAGCTAAAAATTGCTATTCAAATTTTATTTTTTCATTTCTCTGGTGGTGTGTTATAGTAGTCATTATTTTGTTTATTTGCATTTAATAACTCCCAATCCTTCAAAATACACTTTTAGAAAAATTGCCTAAATTACCGTGGGTGGATGGGTGGGGGTGGGGGTGGGGGGAACCCATATTCAAACTTGGCCTGTAGTACTTGCTGAAAAATACACATATATCTATGAACTTGGGTTGAAATCAAATAATCAAAACTGGAGTTATTGGTCGGAAACCAATTGTTTACAGATGGATGGACCATTTACATAATACAACCATTTTTACAAATTTGAAGAGAATCATATAATTAGAACTGGATTTATCTTCTGGATAACATGGGGAGGAGGGAGGGGTGGATTGATTCTGATTGATTCCCAAAGTTTTGGAGACAGCATCAAAGTCCCTCGCTCCCATTTCCTTCCAGTCTGTATTACTTTTGTAAAACAACAGATGTATGCTGCAGAAGGCATTTCTTTATATTTCTGTGAAGCTCAGGTAATGAGAAAAAAACTGCATACTAGTAACAGAAATCAGGTCTGTAAAGGCCATTATTTAAATTGACCCTGTAAAACAGTGTTTGCAGAATGAAAGGTAGAACCTTGAAAAACAAAACTTTCATCCAAAACTTTAAGCTGGGAATACTAAGAAAAACTGACAGCCAAAAAAGGGTTAAATATTTCCTAAAACTGATGAAAGAAATGATTGATGTAAATGCAATCATTAAGTTGTATTGACCATGCAAAAATTAAAGTAAGAAAGTATGTGTCAAAGTTAAACATGTTTTAAAGGGGTAAAAATCATGCCAATATTAATGAAAATCACTGTAGAAAGGTTCAGTAGACAGTAGAAATTGTTCCAAATGAGAAACAGTGACACTGCACTAAACTGTTTGAAGAATTAAAGGTGTAACTTTGTAAACAAAAAAAACTTTAACCAAAAACTATAACCTGGAAGTTGTAAGATAAACTGCCATACAAATGAAAGTGTCAATGACACTGTAGCTCAACTTGTCAAGACATGTACATGTATAGTATGTGACACAGCAATGACAAACATCTAGGTAATGACCTGATAACAAAGGTACATATAAAGTATTGTAACAGTCTGCACATAAATACTGACCATAGCCTGTAACAAATGTATAGGTAAAGTATTGTAAAGGTGGGTGACAGTCAGATGCTAAACTAGAAAAGAAATCTTTGAGTCCCAGAATGGGTCTGACTGAACCCCAAAATATTTGTTCTCATAGCATAGTGATAACAAAGGCACCCCAAAACACACTCATTCCTGTCCCAAGGTGAAAACAAAAGTACCCAAGAAGTTTCATGAAGATCAGTTCATAAATACGAGCAGTATAGAAGTTGTGACAAAAAACAGATTGGACCTAATTTCGGTACAAAATGGCCACTGGCAGCCACCTTGAATTTTTGACCACACTCAGAAACACTCGTTTTCTTCCCAAGGTGATAATAAAGGTACCCAAGAAGTTTCGTGAAGATCGGTTGATAAATACAGCCTCTATCCCAAGCCGTATTGACATGTGCACTTACAGTGTATAAGTAGCACTAAATAAATCAAAAGGGAGCGCGGTGGCTCAGTTGGTAGAGGTGCAGGCTGCAAGCCGAGAGGTCCTTGGTTCGAATCCCACCTGCGGCAACCGCGTTGTGTCCTTGGGCAAGACACTTCATCCCGATTGCCTACATGGGGGCACGATGACGCTGTGTACTGAGGCGTACTGCACGTCGGTGGTGCGCATGTCTTCAACCAATCTAACCCTGTCTGTGCTGCGGTGCAGAGTTCAGAGTTACGATGTTGGAGAGCTGACAGCTGCTCGTCGTTGCTCGGTGGTTCTCTCCGGGTACTCCGGCTTCCTCCACCCGTAAAACTGTCACGGTCACGATTAGCCATTGTGCATAAGTATGTGACCTTAAACACCAATAAATATATAAATAAATAAATCAAAATTCATTTAATTTGCATAATTTCTGCACGAGAAAAAAACCCGTACTGTATGTGATGTATTCCATTTTACTAAACATTCATACAAAAATTTATTCAAATCAGAACTTTCATACAGAAGTTCTGTACAAAAGACTGATTGCACTAATTTTGGTACAAAATGGTTGCTGGTGGCCATCTTGAATTTCGGTCCACACCCCAAAACAGTCGTTCTCATCCCACGATGATAACAAAGGTACCCAAGAAGTTTCGTAACGATCGGTTCATAAATACGGCCTCTAGCCTGAGCCGTATACAAGTTGTGTACAAAAAACTGATTAGACCTAATTTCGGTACAAAATGGCCACTGGCAGCCATCTTGAATTTTGGACCGCACTTAGAAATATTCGTTCTCATCCCAAGGTGATAACAGAGGTACCCAAGAAGTTTTGTGAAGATCGGTTGATAAATACAGCCTCTAGCCTGAGCCGTATTGACATGTGTATGTACTTACTGTGTGTAAGCAGCACTGAAAAAATCAAAATTCATCTAATTTGCATAATTTCTGCACGAGAAAAAAACCTGTATTATATGTGATGTATCCCATGTTACTAAACATTCATACAAAAAAAATTTCAAATCAGCGCTTTCATAAGGAAGTTCTGTGCAAAAATCTGATTGCACCTAATTTTGTACAAAATGGCTGTCATTGGCCACCATGAATTTCGAACTGCACCCAAAGACACCCGTTGAGCTAAAAAGAGTTAAATATTTCCCAAAATAAGATGAAAAACATACTGAGAATGATACAGTCAACAGTAATTAATATTAATTAATTAACTTTAATCTTGTCTAAAAAACTTTATCACAAACTTTAACCAAAAATCTAAATGTCAACAGACGGACGGAAGTCATGACTATAGCCCCAAACTGTAAATAGTCAGGCTGAAAATGTCCACTTGCTATTTAATGTTTTCGAGAAGTTCTGTCTAAATCGATTCATAAACGTAGAAAGTGCAGTACGCACAAGAATTTTATATAGAATTAAGTAACATGGATGCTGTTGAAATATCTTGCTATTATAATAAGTAAAATTTTAAGATATTTAAATTTCCCTCTGTGAATTGTATAGACTTTTTGACAAATGCTGTCTGGAGTCAAATTTTAATTAATTTTTCATCAAATCTAGTCATGGCTGCTGCACAGCAGCCATGACTAGATTTCATAAAAAAATAGTTTAAAATTACTCAGCCGATTAAGAGTTAAATCTCAGGTTCAAGAAAAGATAACTATATTAAAATTATCACAACTTGTAATATGGGATTGTTCACTTGCTTGTGATTACGTTTGACAAATGTCATGAAAGTTAAAAAATTTATAGTAATTTATATATTTTTTATACTTACCAATGACCCAGACATAGCTGGTGCTAACTCTTAAAATATAGGGCCAAACACAAATTTTGCCCCCCAATCCCCAAAATTTGCATCTAAAACTAAAGAAAACATGTCCTGAAAGGCCCTCCACACCTCGCCCCCACTGCGCATGCGCAGTGTCAAGGACGTTCCGAAATTGGCGCCATTTATCATTCTAATAACCAGTGCCTGGTAAGCGCTATGTACTCAGCGGGGAGGCAAGAGTTCCCAACTCCTGGGAGGGCCATCCCCGTCTGGGTCATTGGTAAGTATAAAAAATATATAAATTACTATAAATTTTTTAACATTTTTATACTGTACCAATGACCCAGACATAGCTGAATAGTAAAAAGGCTGGAGGGCCAAGGACATAGAGCAAAATGGAATACGCTCAATAAAATAAAATAGAGTCATCCCCTGTAGGGAAAAGAAGTAATAGGCCTTACATGTATCTTTCTTATTTATGATAAATTAGAAAGATACAACACCTTCCAAAAATTGAGCTTCATACATCCATGTACTCTATTAATATCCAATAATCCTTATACTAATAATTTTTAAAGTAAGCCAATAATAAAGTAAGTCTAGAGAATAGAGACTCTTATACTCCTAAAAGTGTGTGAGAATTGCATAATCATGTCCGTTGACATATGCAATATTCAAAAGCTATACTTTAAAAACTAAGACTTGAATGAATTTTATAAACTTAAACTTCTCACTAAACAACCATCCCAATAACAGCTCAGAATTACTAACTCCGGAGGAGGTATCCCCTTGTTTTCATAGTAAAAACAGGTGACCCAAGGGAACACCCTCCCCCCCCCCCTTTTTCTTGCCCTGGGTCAAATAGCCCAGAGCGAAGAGGGCAGCCGAACGGAGACACTGCCGAAACAGACAGCCTACCTAGCTATAGTAGCAACTGTTAAGTGAATGACATTCTGAGCAGTAGATAATAGACCTAACAATAGAGGCCTCCAGAAATGGACTCGATATTTCTGAGATAAAATTCATGAATGGATGGCTGAGCGCAATGAGCAGCCTTCAAAATCTATAATAGCAACACTATTAATGTAAGCCCAAGAAGTAGAAGAACTCTTACTTCAAGAGCCGAAATCTTAAGCACAACTGCTAAGCCAATGATATACCATAAGCAGTACGCTAGTTAATAGAATCGATTAACAATAAAATGGAGCGTAACGTCCTTCTACTAGACATCAAAGACAGAAGAAGCTTACGCCCTTGTAATAAACAGATATCTGTTTATAAATACATAAACTGTACCCGGAAAGAGTAAAGGCCTATGCCCATACGAAGACGGAAGGACCTTAAAATAATAGGTTCC
This sequence comes from Pictodentalium vernedei, assembly GCA_031216915.1. Lineage (NCBI taxonomy): Eukaryota > Metazoa > Mollusca > Scaphopoda > Dentaliida > Dentaliidae > Pictodentalium > Pictodentalium vernedei. The sequence goes on along the minus strand of CM062292.1, from coordinate 45,644,794 downwards.
GGATAATAGGAGCCTAACTCTTATGCAACAATCCAACCTAAATAGTAACGGAAGTATTGATTCCGAAACTATGAAAGTGAAAATCATCCATCGATAGTGCATGAAACTCACTGACTCTACAGTAAAAGAGAAACCAACAGAATTACTGTCTAAAAGGTCAGAATTTGAAAACTACTGTTTCCAGAGGCTCAAATGATTACTTAGCTAAATAAGAACCGAAGTTAAAATCCGTATAGGAATTTAATCTAAAGATTCTAAGTCTATTTATCAAAAAGTTACTAACTGACTTAGATAAAGAGACAAAAGACTCAATTGTAAACTATCGTAGAGTGCATAGGTATGAGGTAACATAAACCTATAACCTAAAAAACAACAGGCTGCAGTAGATCTTGTGAAACAAGTATACTAAAAACTAGCAATGCGTAGTATGGAGGGATCAACCATATGAACATAATGATCCCTACACCACGACGGAAGAGCCTCCACTTTAGTCGCATAGAATAGCGAAGAAGAGGATCTCCTATAGTAAGAAATCGCGTCCAAAGCTCGTCCAGTACAGTGCTTACAATGCAATACGGACCACACAACGGAATACATGAAGGTTGCGACCTTGCTGGTTGTGATAAAGATGACACGATTTACCCAGTGAAAAAAGATCCTCACATAGAGGAAGATTTCACGTTAAGATCCACAGTAGACAAGAGAGTAAATTACTCATGATCTCTGTGAAGATAGAGATGCTATCAACAGAAATGTATTGTGGTTGTTTATCTTAGCAATACCTGCTAAAACAACAGCGCCGGAGGATACGCGTATCCTATCATTGCGTCCTATAGATCAATAGAGCGTTAACAGTATTAGCTCAGAGATCTGGACAAGCCAACACATACGTCTGCAATTGATTAGCAAGCTGTGTCATAATAAAACATCATTGGGCGCTCCCATAGATAGCAAATCTGATTAAATACTTGTTTGTTGAGAGTCCATTCTGACAGCAACAAGCGACCCGTAAGAGAACGGGAGTGCGATAAAACAATCAGACGACCCCGAATATGACGGACCAAAACTGAACTTGGTGTACTATAACCAACAGACGGATTCTTTCCATTAAATTGAATAACGGAAACGAAAGAGTGCCTCCCTGGTTCCGGAGATACGCCACTACTGTCGAATTAAAGGACAGGAATTTGGGCATGCATTTCTGAATAATGTTCATGTAATGACATAAAGCAAGCCTAAAAAACATTATTCCGCGGAAGTTAAACTGATAGCTAAAAGACTGCGGAACCCAAAGACCCTGGCACTTCGAATCCGTAGGGATCAGAATATATCCCAATCTGTTTGACTGGCAACCGTCATAACAGCCACACTAGGGTCCGGCAACTGCGGCGGCACTCTCTGAGTCAACCACCGAATGTTTGCCCCAGTCTGAATCTCTTGTAACACTAGATAGACAAGAGAATGAATAAACCAAGCAATTCATGGATTGCCTGAAAGTTGCCGTCGAAGAGAAGCTCCTCCGAGAACGAAGAGACTCTGAGAGAGTTCTTAACCTACTATCCACGCGTGGATGTAGCTAGGGCTGCATCACGTCTAACCAACTCCAATCAGCCACTGAAGGGCGGAGTTATAGGTGAACAAAATACTGCCCTCAAAAGAAATTACATTGAGAATAATATCCCGTAAATCTTTTCTTGAAGACGTAATGATAACGCCTCAGTAAGGCGGATTACGTATAAAAAAGCGTCTAAGTTAAGTCTACTATACATAATGTCGTTCCCAATATTGAAATTGGAAAAGACATAAACGGCGAAAAAGAATATATGCAGTCTTAATCACACCGTCTAGACGCATATGAACTCTCGGTATGCCCTGCTCTGCCAAAATAAACTATATGTAAAAAAGATAAAATGGCAGAAATGAGCCACGCGGACAAGAAACTAAACTATCATGCTTAGTAGCAGGCTTGTATATATATATATAATATATAGCGTCGAAAAATAAAACACATGTTGTAATGACAATATTGGACTGCGTCGGTAAGTCAGGGACAAAGTCCCTGTACCGATCGAAAAATCCGAGTCCAATGACGCTATAAGTCTCTTATCCAAGATCGCAGCAATGAAGTCCGAAAAATAATCACTGGAAGAAATGCCAGAAGATATGAAAGGCATCTTCCGATACTACTAAAGGGAAAACTCGAAATCTTTCGAATCCCTTTCGCCATCCTGTCGGACCCTATAAAGCGTTCGGTCGTCCGTAGCTTGATGCAACCGCGGACCGCACCGACCCAGCGCCGTCGGATAATTCCTGATTCGACCGAGAAACCGTCAATTGCTGGGATGCTGCGAAACAACTGTGCTAACTCGGATAGCACGTCCGTCACCGAGGCCTGAGGAGCAGCGGTCTTACGATGCATTGCCGCTGGAAGCTCCGAGATCGTTACCCCGTGCATACTTCCAATATGCGAGCGAACGGAGTGTATAGGCCTCGTGTCCCTTGGCTACCGGATGGCGCAACCTATTCGCTGTGGAATCACTGAATGCCGAAACTGATCGGATACTCGAGGTCACGTAGCCAATGTGCGGTCGTGTGCCCTGCTGTGAGGATGAGGAAGCATTAAAGACAGTCTCTCGGACTGTCAATATAACGGAGCGTCCCGAGCAACGGACATATGCTCCGAATGTAAAATATCTGAACCACAACATGCGGTCCCCTATGTTGTTGGCTTCCTCCGATCTGTCCTCAATCTGCCGTCACTGGGTGAGTACTAAAGTAATTAAAGTGCTCGCATCACCCAAATCTCCTTCCTAGACCGCAACGGACGAACCCGGCAGCCGAACCATTCGATGAATGTATGCTACACCGGGTGAGCTAGCGAATGTCATTCCGTAAGCGATAGACATATTCCATGAGCACTTATTGCCGCTAACTCTTCATTAACTATGACGACAGAGGCACACTTTTGAAAGACATCTCCATAACTCTTCGAACAAGAAACCAGAAATGCTTGGATAGCAAGCATAAAATAATAATATATATAGCGTCGTTCAATAATTCGAAAGTTTGTGTGACATTATTGGACTATGTCGGAACTGAGGGACGATGTCCCTGAACCGAACCAAAAATTTCTAAGTCCACCGACGCTATCAGTTTCTTATCCGGCATCGCAGCATATGTTGTTCCGAAAGGGAAAGCTTGAAATCCACCGAATCCCTTTCGGTATCCCGTCGGACCGGATGAAACTTTCGGACGTCCGTACCCGCTTCCGCGGAGCGTCCCGACCCAGCATCGTCGGATAAAATATATGCGACAGATTCAGTTGATGCTGGGATGCTGCGATAAACTGTGCTATTAAGGAAAGCACGTCCGTTCCCGAGGCCTGTGCAGTAGCGGACTTACGATGCATTGCCGCTGGAAGCTCCGTGTACGTTGACTCCCGCACACTTCCTATGCGAACGTCCGGAGTCTGCAGGCCTCGAGTCCCCGGCTACCGACCCAGCGCTGTCGGATAATTCTCGATCCGACACCGTTTCTGTCGGCTGCTGGGATGCTGCGATAAGCTGTGCTATGTGCACAAGAATGTCCGGCGTCGAGACCTGCGGAGGCGCAGTCTATCGGTGCTTCGCCGAGGGCAGCTCCGCATCAGATGGCTCCCGCATACTTCCTAAGCGAACGTCCGGAGTCCATCGGTCTCGAATCCCTGGCTGCCGGATGGTGTGACCTGGTCGCCGAAGAATCCTTGATCGGCGAAGCTGGTAATATATCGGCGGTCACGCAGCCAAGGTGCGGTCGTGTGCGCTGATGAGAAGAGGAAGCCTTAGCAGTCTCAGCGGACTGCCTATACAACGGAGCGTCCCAAGCGACGGACGTATGCTCCGCTAACGACACATTTGTACCACAACATCTGGGGCCAGATGTTGTTGAACGAGAGAGGGGCCTCTCTCGCTTGCCGTCCGGATGGACCGGAACGAGCTATGAACCGGACTAAAAGGCTTCCTCCGTTCTCCCTCCGATCCGCCGTCACTGGGTGTGCATTAAGTTAATTTTATAGTGCTCGCATCACCCCAAAATTCCTTCTAGACCGCAACGGACGAACCCGGCTGCCGAACCATTCGGTGAATGGACGCTACACCGGGCGAGCTAGCGGACGTCAAAGGCCGTCGAACCTACTAGGGTCCTCTTAGGCAATTGGCGTATTACATGAGCACTTTTCCGCTAGCCCTTCATTAATTGTGACGACGGAGGCACACTGTTGGAAGACATCAAAGATACATCACCCTAATCTTGATCGTCTGAAATAGAAATTGATAAAGTAGAGTGACCCTGCGGGGAAAGGACCGGAGTGTCCAAATCCCCAACAACATACCGTGACATACGCTTCCCATATTGTCATCGAAATCATACGATACAGAACAGGAGTTAATGCGAGTACACTGACCACATATAGAATGATAATAAGGTCAGAGGAAGACTTCCTCCTAAAACAATTGATCAATATCCTTTCAATGAGAAAAGAAAACAAGTCCTGGTACTCGCACTAACCCCTGGCAATCAAATACATAATAATAAATGATCCATTAATATAGAAAAAATAATTGAAATCAAAATATTTTGAAAAAATATTTTTTCAGAACAGCCCAAGTTTCTGAAAAGTAACGTTGAGCCCCAATGGATCCCAAGCCTAAGTGTGGACAAAAATTTTAAAAATATTTTAAACAATTTATTCAACACTTACGAACAATAATAATGTATCTAGTTATGATTAAAATAACATAAAGATATTATTATTTAGAAATCCCCCCCTCACACAGAGGGCTGTTGTAAATGTAAACAATGAGTGTAAAAACACTAAAATAAGACTCCAGGCACCCAGGCCCGAAATCAGTTACCAAGAATACACCATCTGATGCAAAACAGAGACTTCCAGGGAAGAAACTGCAGAACATCAGATGGTAGATGCAGAACACAACGCCTAACCACCCGTAGGTGAAGACGTAAACATGGGGAAGAACAGAATTCATTCTGTTATTAAGCTAAAACTCCCAAGAAATTTTAGTAATAATAATTACAGAAACTATGCCAAAAGCATGGGAGAATAGCAAGGGGGAACTTAAAGGACAGGGAGAGAGGAAAAACACTTGAAAAAACAGTGTAACTAAATAATCAGAATGACAACAAAATGGCTGCTGCCTTGAAAATAGGTAACTTAACATAATTTCATTAAAAAATTTTAAGTTACAGCCCTGATAATATTCTGTCACACATTCTTTTCCTCTCCTCCTTTTCTATCCTCCTTAGAATCACCATTTCACTAATATTTATGTGTCTGGCATCATTTAAACTGAGATTTAAAAGCACAAAGATCAGTCAGATGTTAACTGATGAAGGGCCAAACTTAGAATGATAAATGGCGCCAATTTCGGAACGTCCTTGACACTGCGCATGCGCAGTGGGGGCGAGGTGTGGAGGGCCTTTCAGGACATGTTTTCTTTAGTTTTAGATGCAAATTTTGGGGATTGGGGGGCAAAATTTGTGTTTGGCCCTATATTTTAAGAGTTAGCACCAGCTATGTCTGGGTCATTGGTACAGTATAAAAATATTGATTCATAAATGTAGGAGTTGCACACACAAGAACTTCATATAATTTTATATTGTAAACAATAGTAAATAGAAGATCTCTAACGAGTCGCAATTTCATATGAACTTTCTGTACTGAGTTCACAAAATTGACCTGAGCTGAGTTTACCGAGGCTCAGGTCAATTTTAGCGAACCTGGTACAGAAGTTTGCCATATACCAAATATCAATAAATTCTGAATGGTTCATCTGAAGAAGGATCAAGATTTCTAAAAGTTAGATGTCATATTACACAAAGTTAACAGGGTGCTCAAATATAAATCCAGGGACTTAATTTGAACAAACTTGAACCTGAGCCCAGGTATGGTGTTGTATACCAAATATCAAAACATTCTGAATGGTGGTTCTTGGTTCTCAAGAAGATTTTAAAGAATATTCCTCTTTTTCATCAAATGAAAATTCAGGAACAGAAATAATAACCCAGGGACTTTATTTGAACAATCTTGAAATTTACCCCCCAGGATGAACTGAATCTGATTTCTCCAAGGATGTCGTGTACAAATATTAAAAGATTCTGCCTAGTATATCTGATTTTTAAACATTATTCATCTTAGTGGACAAAGACAAAATTTGGAATCCAAGTGAAAGCCTAAATATTCAAACAGACCATTGTAAATAAAGCCAGCGTCCTTTCTTATTCTATGGCACAAAGGAAATTTGAAAAAGGAACGTTCTCATTGATTTCCATGAGGTGCAGAATGTATAATTAAGGCCACACAAAGTAGATCTTCTGTGTCTCAGGCCATTGTTTGTAAAATTGCATGCGGGCGAGCGGTTTTTTATTTTATTTTTTATTTCTGTAATTATTTTTTTGCCATCAAAAGTTCATGTTCTTGGTTTGTTTTAGGCCTCATAATGTACGGAATAGCATTGGTGGTGGTGTATTTCGTCTCTTGAGAGCAAGAAGGCTTTGCAATGCTAAAGCATTGCAAAGCCTTCTTGCACTCAAGGGACAAATTTATCAATTTTTCTAACTTGGGTAAAATATCAGACATAATCCATTTAATTTTTATTTTATTTTAAGTTTACATTGGTTATAAAAAATCATTTTTTTTTAACTTGGGTAAAATATTAGACATAGACTATTTATTAAAAAGAGAGAATGCAGTCGCCAAAAGGACCATGCAGGGGGGGGGGGGGGGGGCCTGAGAAACAGGTTTTTAATTTTTTTAGGCCTAAGTGATGCAATTACATTTACAATTGTATTTTAAAGAAGAATATTTTCTCTCTATGACTACAAATGGACAAAATGAATCAGAAGTGTTTTAAAAATACACTTGGCAAGATTAACTTAATAAGGTTACAAATGTTTTTAACCCTTTACCTAAAATGAAAGGCAGACAATACTTACAAACAAAATTCTTGAATAACTGATCTTTTTCATTTTTTGCGTAAAAGATAGCTTACAATCCCTCATTGGAATGATCTCAATAAGCACATTCCAATGAGGGGTAATAAGCTAGGTTTAGGCCACACAAAGTAGATCTTCTGTTTCTCAGGCCATTATTTGAGAAATTGCATGCGGGCGAGCGGTTTTTTATTTTATTTTTTATTTCAGTAATTTCTTTTTGCCATCAAAAGTTCATATTCTTGGTTCAAGTTTTAGGCCTCATAATCTACAGAATAACATGGGTGGTGGTGTATTTCATCCCTTGAGTGCAAGAAGGCTTTGCAATGCTAAAGCATTGCAAAGCCTTCTTGCACTCAAGGGACAAATTCATCAATATTTTTAACTTGGGTAAAATATCAGACATAAACTATTTAATTTTTATTTTTTTAAAGTTTAAATTGGTTATAAAAAGAGAGCATGCGGTAGCCAAAAGGACCATGCGGGAGGGCCTGAGAAACAGATTTTTTATTTTTTTAGGCCTTATGAGACAAAATTTTTTTTTTTAAATAATGAAAACTGAATGGTGATTACAGCTGGCCACTTTTTGCCATTACGTTGTGTAAAGGGTTAATAAAATGTGATTTACCTTCAAACCATCTTCTGGATGTTTCCTTAACACCCAATCAGCGTAATCAAATATTAGTTTTAAGTGGTCTGGACCTAAAATATAGAAATTATATATATAAATGCAGATGAAAATATCTGCCTGGGGGACTCGAGTCAGCTAGTGACCTTGCTGAACTAAACTTCAACTGAATCTTTACAATATAATCTAGTGAATTTGTTGGTGTTTAAGGTCACTTTCACATTTTTTGGCTGTATCATGACCACCACACACATACATGTATCTTCGATATCTGGTGGAAATAACAGTGCTTTAAAAAAGCCTTTTAAAAGTCTTAGGCCATTTCTATTGAATGTTGATGAGATCTGGGGCAGTAGTGTGTCAAAACCATGAATTTGTGGTTGAATTTCGAAACTGTATTCTGCAGACAACCAAGTACAAAATGATCAACATGAAATGATATAGAGGTATCAACTATTTGAATTTCTGGTTACATTTATAAATGATTAGCAACCACGTTTACCAATTTTAGATTGATCCAGATATGTAACTCTCCTATAGAATTGGGCGGTATTGAAATTTCAAGTTCGGTTTCAGTATTGGTATTTTAGAATGATGGTATTGATATAGAACGGCATTCTGTGTCAACAACATACATGTACTCACACTGATACTAATATCGTATGGTATTTTTGATACACTGCCTAGCTATAGTTTACCATTTTATAGCAGACAAAGCAGGTGAAGTATCAGAATGTTGGAAACTTCACAGGCACTCGTCATCGGTCATCTGATGTAACAAAAAATCTGAGAGAAAATACCCACTGGGTATTTTCTCTCAGCCTCTTTGTTACATAAAGTGACAGTGACTGTCCTTAGAAATACATATAGAATAATCATTTAGTGTTTTCAAGTAAAAAATTTATTCTATGATTAGGATTAAGAATGAAACTGACGAGCCTCTGGCGAGTCGGTTTCATTCTTAATTCTACGAGTAGAATAAATTTTTTATTTGAAAACACTATACATTTATTTTGTTTATCCCATACATCTTCTACAAAACACAACGAGAAGTGAGGAGCACATTGGTCCAATTCAATCGACCAGCAAAACTGGCAAAAATAAACAAGGCTCAGTAATACATTTCTGTCTAAAAATAATTCCCCTACAAACTTGAGCTCAACTTGCAAAAATACTTTATTATATGAGCAGTGGGTGGTGTTTTCTACTGGCATTCTGTAATACTTTTAAAAAGATTTAAAGAAATCAACAATCGAACTATATAATTATGCTAGACGAATGTGGTAGAGGCCAGAGGTAAACAAGTCTGTCGTGACTACAGGAATAAATTCAGTGTTAAACCTAGAGGAAAATTTATCACCCTACTAGGCGAATAAAGTTGAAATTTATCCAAGGCCTTTATTGTTCAAATAAACAGCCATTTATGGGATAAATAGTCCACCTCCTTTCCTTCTCGTGTGTTTTGTGTAATGTTCTGTTTTGTCCTCTTATTTTTTAACCAATCTCGGGAATATTTTTGGTATTTTGACATTCCCTCGGTATGGTAAATCGCTATTGGCTTGATACCAATACCAAACAGTATTTATGGTATTCTGCCTATCTCTACTCTCGTATATCATTTATAACTGAATAAAAATGGGAGATAATTACTGTTTTGCTACAACTGCTTCTAACTTGTAGTGTAGTCACATTCAAACAATTGTTTATTGGAATGCCGACCACATTAGTGGACTCACACCTAGGGCTCTGCGAATGCCGACACAACTTCAGACAACAATCGCACAATGATCAACTTCTGTGGGAAAGTGGTCTTGCCCCATCACAAAAGTTAAAAAATTTATAGTAATTTATATATTTTTTATACTTACCAATGACCCAGACATAGCTGGTGCTAAATCTTAAAATATAGGGCCAAACACAAATTTTGCCCCCCAATCCCCAAAATTTGCATCTAAAACTAAAGAAAACATGTCCTGAAAGGCCCTCCACACTTCGCCCCTACTACGCATGCGCAGTGTCAAGGACGTTCCGAAATTGGCGCCATTAATCATTCTAATAACCAGTGCCTGGTAAGCGCTATGTACTCAGCGGGGAGGCAAGAGTTCCCAACTCCTGGGAGGGCCATCCCCGTCTGGGTCATTGGTAAGTATAAAAAATATATAAATTACTATAAATTTTTTAACATTTTTATACTGTACCAATGACCCAGACATAGCTGAATAGTAAAAAGGCTGGAGGGCCAAGGACATAGAGCAAAATGGAATACGCTCAATAAAATAAAATAGAGTCATCCCCTGTAGGGAAAAGAAGTAATAGGCCTTACATGTATCTTTCTTATTTTATGTTAAATTAGAAAGATACAACACCTTCCAAAATTGAGCTTCATACATCCATGTACTCTATTAATATCCAATATAATCCTTATACTAATAATTTTTAAAGTAAGCCAATAAATAAAGTAAGTCTAGAGAATAGAGACTCTTATACTCCTAAAAGTGTCTGAGGATTGCATAATCATGTCCGTTGACATATGCAATATTCAAAAGCTATACTTTAAAAACTAAGACTTGAATGAATTTTAAAAACCTAAACTTCTCACTAAACAACCATCCCAATAACAGCTCAGAATCACTAACTCCGGAGGAGGTATCCCCTTGTTTTCATAGTAAAACAGGTGACCCAAGGGAACACCCTCCCCCCCCCCCCCTTTTTCTTGCCCTGGGTCAAATAGCCCAGAGCGAAGAGGGCAGCCGAACGGAGACACTGCCGAAACAGACAGCCTACCTAGCTATAGTAGCAACTGTTAAGTGAATGACATTCTGAGCAGTAGATAATAGACCTAACAGTAGAGGCCTCCAGAAATGGACTCGATATTTCTGAGATAAAATTCATGAATGTGGATGGCTGAGCGCAATGAGCGGCCTTCAAAAATCTATAATAGCGACACTATTAATGTAAGCCCAAGAAGTAGAAGAACTCTTACTTCATGAGCCGAAATCTTAAGCACAACTGCTAAGTCAATGATATACTATAAGCAGTACCGATAGTTAATAGAATCCATTAACAATAAAATGGAGCGTAACGTCCTTCTACTAGACATCAAAGACAGAAGAAGCTTACGCCCATAGTAATAAACAGAAATCTGTTTATAAATACATAAACTGTACCCGGAAAGAGTAAAGGCCTATGCCCATACGAAGACAGAAGGACCTTAAAATAATAGGTTCCGGATAATAGGAGCCTAACTCTTATGCAACAATCCAACCTAAATAGTAACGGAAGTATTGATTCCGAAACTATAAAAGTGAAAATCATCCATCGATAGTGCATGAAACTCACTGACTCTACAGTAAAAGAGAAACCAACAGAATTACTGTCTAAAAGGTCAGAATTTGAAAACTACTGTTTCCAGAGGCTCAAATGATTACTTAGCTAAATAAGAACCGAAGTTAAAATCCGTATAGGAATTTAATCTAAAGATTCTAAGTCTATTTATCAAAAAGTTACTAACTGACTTAGATAAAGAGACAAAAGACTCAATTGTAAACTATCGTAGAATGCATAGGTATGAGGTAACATAAACCTATAACCTAAATAATAACAGGCTGCAGTAGATCTTGTGAAACAAGTATACTAAAAAATAGCAATGAGTAGTATGGAGGGATCAACAATATGAACATAATGATCCCTACACCACGACGGAAGAGCCTCCACTTTAGCCGCATAGAATAGCGAAGAAGAGGATCTCCTACAGTAAGAAATCGCGTCCAAAGCTCGTCCAGTACAGTGCTTACAATGCAATACGGACCACACAACGGAATACATGAAGGTTGCGACCTTGCAGGTTGTGATAAAGATGACACGATTTACCCAGTGAAAAAGATCCTCACATAGAGGAAGATTTCACGTTAAAACCCACAGTAGACAAGAGAGAAAATTACTCATGATCTCTGTGAAGATAGAGATGCTATCAACAGAAATGTATTGTGGTTGTTTATCTTAGCAATACCTGCTGAAACAACAGCGCCGGAGGATACGCGTATCCTATCATTCCGTCCTATAGATCAATAGAGCGTTAAGAATATTAGCTCAGAGATCTGGACAAGCCAACACATACGTCTGCAATTGATTAGCAAGCTGTGTCATAAATAAATCATCATTGGGCGCTCCCATAGATAGCAAATCTGATTGAATACTTGTTTGTTGAGTGTCCATTCTGACAGCAACAAGCGACCCGTAAGAGAACGGGAGTCCGATAAAACAATCAGACGACCCGGAATATGACGGACCAAAACTGAACTTGGTGTACTATAACCAACAGACGGATTCTTTCCATTAAATTGAATAACGGAAACGAAAGAGTGCCTCCCTGGTTCCGGAGATACGCCACTACTGTCGAATTAAAGGACAGGAATTTGGGCATGCGTTTCTGAATAATGTTCATGCAATGACATAAAGCAAGCCTAAAAAACATTATTCCGCGGAAGAAAACTGATTGCTAAAAGACTGCGGAACCCAAAGACCCTGGCACTTCGAATCCGTAGGGATCAGTATTATATCCCAATCTGTATGACTGGCAACCGTCATAACAGCCACACTCGGGTCCGGCAACTGCGGCGGCACTCTCTGAGTCAACCACCGAATGTTTGCCCCAGTCTGAATCTCTTGTAACACTAGATAGACAAGAGAACGTGTAAATCGAGCAATTCATGGATTGCCGAAAAGTTGCCGTCGAAGAGAAGCTCCTCCGAGAACGAAGCGACTCTGAGAGAGTTCTTAACCTTACTATCCACGCGAGTGGATGTAGCTAGGGCTGCGTCACGTCTAACTAACTCCAATCAGCCACTGAAGGGCGGAGTTATACGTGAACAAACTACTGCCCTCAAAAGAAATTACATTGAGAATAATATCCCGTAAATCTTTTCTTGAAGACGTAATGATAACGCCTCAGTAAGGCGGATTACGTATAATAAAGCGTCTAAGTTAAGTCTACTATACATAATGTCGTTCCCAACATTGAAATTGGAAAAGACATAAACGGCGAAAAAGAATATATGCAGTTTTTAATCACACCGTCTAGACGATATGAACTCTCGGTATGCCCTGCTCTGCCAAAATAAACTATTTGTATAAATGATAAAATGGCAGAAATGAGCAACGCGGACAAGAAACTAAACTATCATGCTTAGTAACAGGCTTGTATATATATATATAGCGTCGAAAAATAAAACACATGTTGTAATGACAATATTGGACTACGTCGGTAAGTCAGGGACAATGTCCCCGAAGCGATCGAAAAATCCGAGTCCAATGACGCTATAAGTCTCTTATCCAAGATCGCAGCAATGAAGTCCAAAATAATAATCACTGGAAGATAATGCCAAAAGATATGAAAGGCATCTTCCGATACTACTAAAGGGAAAACTCGAAATCTTTCGAATCCCTTTCGCCATCCTGTCGGACCCTATAAAGCGTTCGGTCGTCCGTACCTGATGCAACCGCGGACCGCACCGACCCAGCGCCGTCGGATAATTCCTGATTCGACCGAGAAACTGTCAATTGCTGGGATGCTGCGAAACAACTGTGCTAACTCGGATAGCACGTCCGTCACTGAGGCCTGAGGAGAAGCGGTCTTACGATGCATTGCCGCTGGAAGCTCCGTGATCGCTACCCCGTGCATACTACCAATATGCGAGCGAACGGAGTGTATAGGCCTCGTGTCCCTTGGCTACCGGATGGCGCGACCTATTCGCCGTGGAATCACTGAATGCCGAAACTGATCGGATACTCGAGGTCACGTAGCCAATGTGCGGTCGTGTGCCCTGGTGTGAGGATGAGGAAGCATTAAAGACAGTCTCTCGGACTGTCAATATAACGGAGCGTCCCGACCAACGGACATATGCTCCGAATGTAAAATATCTGAACCACAACATGCGGTCCCCTATGTTGTTGGGCGAGAGAGGGACCTCTCTCGCTCACAGCCCGGACGGACCTGGACCAGCCAGGAACCGGACTAACAGGCTTCCTCCGATCTGTCCTCAATCTGCCGTCACTGGGTGAGTACTAAAGTAATTAAAGTGCTCGCATCACCCAAATCTCCTTCCTAGACCGCAACGGACGAACCCGGCAGCCGAACCATTCGATGAATGTACGCTACACCGGGTGAGCTAGCGAATGTCACTCCGTAGGCGATAGACATATTCCATGAGCACTTATTGCCGCTAACTCTTCATTAACTATGACGACAGAGGCACACTTTTGAAAGACATCTCCATAACTCTTCGAACAAGAAACCAGAAATGCTTGGTTAGCAAGCATAAAATAATAATATATATAGCGTCGTTCAATAATTCAAAAGTTTGTGTGACATTATTGGACTATGTCGGAACTGAGGGACGATGTCCCTGAACCGAACCAAAAATTTCTAAGTCCACCGACGCTATCAGTTTCTTATCCGGCATCGCAGCATTCTGGTCCGACGAAAGAAGCTGGAGAAGACCAAGTCAGATGACATACACAACAGCATATGTTGTTCCGAAAGGGAAAGCTCAAAATCCTCCGAATCCCTTTCGGTATCCCGTCGGACCGGATGAAACTTTCGGACGTCCGTACCCGCTTCCGCGGAGCGTCCCGACCCAGCATCGTCGGATAAAATATATGCGACAGATTCAGTTGATGCTGGGATGCTGCGATAAACTGTGCTATTAAGGAAAGCACGTCCGTTCCCGAGGCCTGTGCAGTAGCGGTCTTACGATGCATTGCCGCCGGAAGCTCCGTGTACGTTGACTCCCGCACACTTCCTATGCGAACGTCCGGAGTCTGCAGGCCTCGTGTCCCTGGCTACCGGATGGTGTGACCTGGTCGCCGAAGAATCCTTGATCGGCGAAGCTGGTAATATATCGGCGGTCACGCAGCCAAGGTGCGGTCGTGTGCGCTGACGAGAAGAGGAAGCCTTAGCAGTCTCAGCGGACTGCCTATACAACGGAGCGTCCCGAGCGACGGACGTATGCTCCGCTTACGACACATTTTGTACCACAACATCTGGGGCCAGATGTTGTTGAACGAGAGAGGGGCCTCTCTCGCTTGCCGTCCGGATGGACCGGAACGAGCTATGAACCGGACTAAAAGGCTTCCTGCGTTCTCCCTCCGATCCGCCGTCACTGGGTGTGCATTAGGTTAGTTTATAGTGCTCGCATCACCCCAAAATTCCTTCTAGACCGCAACGGACGAACCCGGCTGCCGAACCATTCGGTGAATGGACGCTACACCGGGCGAGCTAGCGGACGTCAAAGGCCGTCGAACCTACTAAGGTCCTCTTAGGCAATTGGCGTATTTACATGAGCACTTTTCCGCTAGCCCTTCATTAATTGTGATGACGGAGGCACACTGTTGGAAGACATCACAGATACATCACCCTAATCTTGATCGTCTGAAATAGAAATTGATAAAGTAGAGTGACCCTGCGGGGAAAGGACCGGAGTGTCCAAATCCCCAACAACATACCGTGACATACACTTCCCATATTGTCATCGAAATCATACGATACAGAACAGGAGTTAATGCGAGTACACTGACCACATATAGAATGATAATAAAGTCAGAGGAAGACTTCCTCTTAAAACAATTGATCAATATCCTTTCAATGTGAAAAGAAAACAAGTCCTGGTACTCGCACTAACCCCTGGCAATCAAAATACATAATAATAATATGATCCATTGATATAGAAAAAATAATTGAAATCAAAATATTTTGAAAAAATATTTTTTCAGAACAGCCCAAGTTTCTGAAAAGTAACGTTGAGCCCCAATGGATCCCAAGCCTAAGTGTGGACAAAAATTTTAAAAATATTTTAAACAATTTATTCAACACTTACGAACAATAATAATGTATCTAGTTATGATTAAAATAACATCAAGATATTATTTTTAGAAATCCCCCCCTCACACAGAGGGCTGTTGAAAATGTAAACAATGAGTGTAAAAACACTAAAATAAGACTCCAGGCACCCAGGCCCGAAATCAGTTACCAAAATACACTATCTGATGCAAAACAGAGACTTCCAGGGAAGAAACTGCAGAACATCAGATGGTAGATGCAGAACACAACGCCTAACCACCCCTAGGTGAAGACGTAAACATGGGGAAAGAACAGAATTCATTCTGTTATTCAGCTAAAACTCCCAAGAAAATTTAGTAATAATAATTACAAAAACTATGCCAAAAGCATGGGAGAATAGCAAGGGGGAACTTAAAGGACAGGGAGAGAGGAAAACACTTAAAAAAAACAGTGTAACTAAATAATCAGAATGACAACAAAATGGCTGCTGCCTTGAAAATAGGTAACTTAACATAATTTCATTAAAAAATTTTAAGTTACAGGCCTGATAATATTCTGTCACACATTCTTTTCCTCTCCTCCTTCTCTATCCTCCTTAGAATCACCATTTCACTAATATTTATGTGTCTGGCATCATTTAAACTGAGATTTATAAGCACAAAGATCAGTCAGATGTTAACTGATGAAGGGCCAAACTTAGAATAATTAATGGCGCCAATTTCGGAACGTCCTTGACACTGCGCATGCGCAGTAGGGGCGAAGTGTGGAGGGCCTTTCAGGACATGTTTTCTTTAGTTTTAGATGCAAATTTTGGGGATTGGGGGGCAAAATTTGTGTTTGGCCCTATATTTTAAGAGTTAGCACCAGCTATGTCTGGGTCATTGGTACAGTATAAAAATATGGCTTTTTATGGCAAATACTACCGACAACTGAGAAGAAATCAATTCAATGAATCATTTTAAATTTCCACTTTTCATTTTAATTCATGGAAAAGTTGGACTTGTAGACCTGCATAGTTATGGATGATTACCCCCCTTGATATACCCAACATACATTTTACTCACATTAACACAAAGCATCATGGAAAATCGAATGAGATTTTTGTTATGTGGAGGTAGCTTTCTTCCCAAAATATCAGGTAAGCTGTTGTTTCATCAAGTGAAACAACTCCTTCCTGTTAAAATAATAAAAGCTAACGGCAGTTTTCACTTCGTAATTCCCCAACCCACAAATGTCAGCATAAAACCTGGAGAATGATGATTCATGTTTGACTCTATGGTTTACTTCATAAAATATTTAGAGGTTATTGCTTGGTTTCATATCGGTTGAGATATCAGGCCTCAGTAATTTCACATAAGCCTGAGACCGAAGGTCAAAGTTTCATATCGGTTGAGATATCAGGCCTCAGTAATTTCACATAAGCCCGAGGACAAAGGTCAAAGTTTCATATCGGTTGAGATATCAGGCGTCAGTAATTTCAAATAAGCCCGAGACCGAAGGTCAAAGTTTCATATCGGTTGAGATATCAGGCCTCAGTAATTTCACATAAGCCTGAGACCGAAGGTCAAAGTTTCATATTGGTTGAGATATCAGGCCTCAGTAATTTCATATCAGTCCGAGACCAAAGGTCAAAGTTTGATGTGAAGTCACCGAGGGCTGATATCTCAACCGATATGAAACTAACCAGGTATGAACAAGCCAGAAAATAAGCAGACTGTCATCTGCAAAATGAGGTCTCCAGAGGGTGAATTTAGTGATGCTACCCTGCACAGCAGGGTAGCATCACTAAATTCACTCTCTGTGAACCTTGAATCTGAATCAGGGTCTCAAAACTAAACAGAAAGAAGTACCCAGAGGATAAATTGTCCCACTGTATGGGATAGCATCTTCAAATTCACCCTTTGGGAACCTCATTCTGCAAATGTCAGACTGCTTATTTTCCGGCCTGAGTATGAACCTCTTTATTTATTAAACCATTATTACAAAATGTTCTCAGATGTATTACAGTTTTCTGACAGTGTTATTGTTTCTCAGTCTTTTCATCAAGTCCGAAGTTTCCTCCTCTACCAGTTCAACCATTCGAATGTCTCAGCTCTCCACAGGGGAAGCGGAGACATTCAGATGGCTGAACTCTCACTTTGACGAATCTCCACTTACGACTCTAAATCTTAGTTTACATTAAATTTTCTTGCATCCAATCTGTCGGAGAATTGTTAACGCTATGACGCTATTGGAGATTGAAGGCGGGAAAACGACAAAATTAAATTTCAGGACACACAGTTGAAATTAAGGAAACGTATTGTCCTCGTGGTCCTGAATTACAAGATGAGGAAATCTGGATGTCAAATACCGGAGATATGATGTCAATTTCGACAAGCGTTACTCCCTCTATCTGGTAACAGTCCCACCCCAAATCTCGAATTTTTACCGTTCATCTGGATATAATAAAAGAGGACAGATTATGGTACAGCCATCGTCAAAATCTATGGGTGGGCATTTTTCCACTAGAGCTGTAGGTTTTTAAATTTCTTGTTCAGTTTCGATTTTGGTTTTTCAGGTGGAGATAAACCTCAGTTCGGTTCGGTTTTCGGTTTGTTCATGAGGCCAAGTAAAATTCAATAAAACTCATTCTTATGTCCGGAGTCACAACTGAATGGTAGTGAAATTGAGTGAAACTCAATGAATGCCCAAAATAAGCTATAACACATGAAGAATCAGGAAGGCCAATATAATAATTACCTAAAAATACAGAACTTTTATTGTGCTTGGCCATTTTTCGAGGTCTGACACCTACATGCAACTTAAGGAAAGCTGCAAACACAACTAGACTGAAATGTCGGAAATTCACAGAATGTAGCCTTCCCAGAGTAGTGAGAGTACCCAGACACTGCCATTGGCAGTGTCTGGGTACTCTCACTAATCTGGGATGACTACATTCTGTGAATTTCTGCAGCAAGAGAATATTTAATAAAAAACGAAAAACCTTAGATTACGGAATGTCGATGGTTTCGGTTTTTAAAAAAAACTAAAAACCTCAGTTCGGTTTCGGTTAACCTACAGCTCTATTTTCCAGTTAAATGTCCATCAATGAAGCACCAGGGTAATTCCGGTGCTTCATTGGTGGAAATTTTGCTAGGTGTCATGGCGGATCATCTCTGAATTATAAGAGTGGAAAAAATGACAACCTGTGGATTTTGACCCATACACGATGGCTCTACTGTATGAGAGTTCACAGATTTCAAAAGCTTCTGCAGCAAGCAAAAGGGGGCATCAGCTGTCTTAGAGAGTTTGAGCATTGAAGAGACGGGTCTTCCCACATGAACGTTTTAAAACAGTGCTATCAGGTGGTAAGACATAACTTTTTGACTAACTATATGTAGTTCCAGACAAACAACTTTTCGGTTATTTGTTTTTTCATTTAGATAACCACTAGAGGAATGAAAAAATTGCTTCTAGTTCAGCAATCCGAATGTCTTGGCTTCCCTACAGGTAGTGTTGAAACAATTACCTATTTTTCAAAGTCGACTAGTCGACGGGAGTAATCAATTCAAAATCGACTAGTTGGCTTTTCTGTTGAAAACATGAGTGTCTCAGTAAATTAGGTGATAAGAGATTGTTACATGTAAGTTGATAACCCTTTCGTTTAATGACTCGTTTGACAGGTGTTTGATGAAGTTTCCTTGTCAAAGTCATGAACGTAGCTGTTCTCTTTTTCGTATTTTGAGTTTTTTAAAACGTTGTGCATATTATAGCTTTAACCATTCAGTAAAATTAGGATACCTGGGAAGTGCGTGCCTCGTAGTCCTCTGTCTGTACAGTGGAAAAAGTACCCAATGATGTTAAAACAGAAGTTTTGTGAATTTGTAAAATGTTTGAAGTGTGCCGCCATTCGCCCGGTGCAATTAATTAAAAACTCCCAGGTCAAATTTTGTGACGGACAGTTTCCTCACCTTCATATCCGGTCAGCTCATACCCAAACCAGTACAATATATCATAGAATATGGAGCAGCTTTCTGAGTGTTCCAGGCATGTATTTTATTTTTATATCAATTAAAAAGTGTAGGAGACTTGGGTGAGGGAGAGAACGCTTGCATGAATTAACGGCATCTTTGAAGTTGTACCTCAAAGTATTTCACTTCAATGCGTACCAGTGATTAGGGTAGGTGAAATCAGTGCTTGTAATGCTGCCAAAATCTAAGTTGTAACATTATCGGCATCAACAAACGACAATGATTGCATTGATATCAAGTTCTCAATACAATTTAAAATAGGTCCACCACCAAGCAGAAATGTCTGATGTTTGTTATCATTAACCCCCACTATTGGCATTTTACGACTTCATCTTTGAGTTTCCCGGCTAGTCGACTGGCAGATTTCAGAGTCGATTTTTCCAAAAATCGAATCGACTTCGACTAGTCGACTAATCCTTTCAAAACTACCTATAGGGGAGGCCACAATGTTCTGATAGCTGAACTCTCTATTCTTTCACTACAATGAATCTCCACTTATGCAGGGACCGATCAGGACTATTTAAAATACGCTCTTGCCTCGGAGCCTATTTTTTCAATTCATGCGCCAGATTTCAATTTACGGAGTCACACTGCTGTTTGTAACACACACTGCAAGTATGTAATAGCTCTCATCATTTTCATTTAGTACACTGTAGCAAACATTAATCTTCACTGTGGTTTCTGATCAAATCTTGGCTGCCTATTTAGGCAGCCAAGACTTGATCAGAAACCACAGTGAAGATTAATGCTTGGTAATTAAGACTTGAAGTATTTACTTAAGCACTCCACAACAATGATAAATGATAATCATATATATAATACATGTAAGAGTATCTCTCTCGATTATCCATCAACAGAATATCAAAATATGATCTGAGAAGTTACGCGCCAACTGAGAAGCCTATTTCTGAGATTTAAGAGCCAGGTCCTGATGTTTCAGAATCAAATACGCACTGGCGCATGCCCAGGTCAGTCCCTGATTATGATTCTGAATCTTAGATTGTATTGAATTATGTATACAAGTCTCTTCTTTCTTCTCTTCATCCACGTAATCATTACTTATTGGCATAATAAATTCCTCACCATACAAAATTTAGCTTCAAACTACTCCATTACGCCTGGTAAGATTAATGCCAACTTTCATGATTGTGTTCCATGAATAACGGTGAACAATTTCGATGTAAATTTATAGAGGATATCTACAATGTTTTAGTGAATATCGGGAATTATCTAACAATCATATAGAATTCGGCCTGAAAACCACGGGAAATGGTACGTATCACATAATGTGTTCCGATTCCGTATCATACAGACGACTCATTCTGATTCTGTATCATATAGATTCAACTTCCAGTAAACACCGCTATGACAAATAATATCATTATATGCATTGTTATTACGCATTAAGATATGAAATTAAAAATTTTGACCAATTCCAACCCAATTTAAACGGAAAAACAGGCTTTATGTAACAGGATTGTTAGATAAATGTATTATCATGACCAAATGCATGTCCTGTAATTTGTATCAGATTCTCGGTCATGTTTACAATTGGATCACAACTCGCCCTGACAGGCTCGTTGCGATCTGATTGTAAACACGTCCTCGAATCTCATACAAATTACAGGGCAAGCACATGGTCATGATAATGTATATTTATGCCATGAGTGTGGACCAGACAGTTTTATTTTTCACGAGCGCTTGCATAAATTTTCTTTTTATTATATGCTACATGACATTTTATTGTGCAATATTCAGGCCAATTCTACTGCAAACAGTTTCAAGAAAATAACAAAAGCTGCTGATCGTTCCTTCAAGGTGGCGTTCAAGACGACGTCATGCACTGAAGAATAACGTCATTTAGGAAGCTACTGAAAAAAATCATTGTGTGGACCTGTAAGCATTATTTTTCAGGTTCACACTCATGAGATAATTCCATATATACTGACTGAAATAGAGTAGAGTAGATTTTCCTTTTTATTATATGCTACGAGACATTTTATTGCACAATATTCAGCCTAATTTGACCCCAATAACAAAGATCAGCTGATTGTTCCTTTAAGGCGATGTCATGCGACATAGCGTGACGTCATTTAGGAAGCTACTGAGGAATATTTATCGATATCTTTTGAGTCGATAGAAATCGAGAAATATCTTAGAGATAATTTGCGATAATTCAGAGGCTGGAATGTAATAAATATTATAAATTTAAAGTAATTTGTATATTTTTTATACTTACCAATGACCCAGACTAGCTGGTGCAAACTCAAAGTTATCAAGGTCCAAACACAAATTTTGAACCCCCCAATCCCCAAAATTTGTTGCAAAACTGAAAATTAAAAGTCCTATCTGGTACTCCATACTTTTACTCTCTGCGCATGCGCAGCCGTCAGGAAGTGACCGGAATTGGCGCCAACATCATTCTTTTTAGAAAAGAGTACTACATAATAACTCAGCGGGGAGGTATGAGTGCCCATTCATGGGAGGGCCATACCCACCTGGGCCATTGGTATGTACAAAAAATATACAAATTACTTTAAATTTATATTTTTATACTATAAACCAATGGCCCAGACAAGCTGAATTGTAAAAAGGCAGAGGGCCTAGGACTTCAGAATTAGTAGGCCAACATAGTTCCAAGCCTGTAATCCAAGGTGAAAGGAAATTAAATTTAACAGGAATTACATGTATGTCTCTCTATACAGTAATAGAGAGACATATCATAAATAAGGAGCCAAATTCAAGTAATTTCGTATTCTTAGCATGAAGACTATGCTAATTGGATGTAACAAGTTCCCAATTTTTAAGGCTAGTCCGGACAAAGCCCCAAAAATTAGGATGGCGTATTTGAGAATGGGAGGATATCCCCCAAAACATACGCCATATACAATAAAACACAAGCTGTATCCAGGATATAATCTACAGACAAAACAGCTTCACTCATAGTTACACACTTATCAAGCCAGAGGAGAGGTAAAAAATCCCCCCCCCCCTTTTGAAGGAATCTTCTTCAAAAAGAAAGAGGGGAGTGCCCTCGAATCAGTAAAAGCAGTACCAAATAACAATATAAATATTCGTCGAACAGGCACCCAGGTATTAATTATTAATAAATTAGTGCTTAACGCCACTTCAGAACCTAAGGCTATAGCAGCGATCCCGGTAATTAATATCGCCACTTGTAATGTCGCCATACATAGATAGGTCAAAAACCGGTGATATAATATATAAACATACACATGTCCAATAGAATCACAATGGATGATATCTGGAGAGTAAACACACTTCCGAGGTAACCCACAGGTGACCCCATTCAGGTGTACAATAAATTCCAGTAAATAACACTCCGAGACGTGTTCTATCCGATATCTATGCTCCTAGAAACGTGCGAATATACAAGAGTGTAAAGACAAGTTGTATTCGATTGGGTACTGAAATTTAATAGAAACCTGGATCTAGAAATGGAACAAGCTATGATTAACAGACTCGTCACGGACAGCCCCCTGAAATAATTCATTGTTTCTACATACAATAATGCATCTGCCTAATAATGCATTTATTATGCACATGAGCACTGAAATCCCACATGTTATCATCTGAATACCAGGTAACTGACTAGACAGCCTCCCAGGTACCCAAAGGATAGCAATTTATTGATGATGAATCATATGCTTGTATATGACATATAGACGAACAACCACAGGAAACCAACCAACTAAAAAGTGGATGTGCCCATGAGGTCACAATAGAACATGACCCAGCTGCCAATCGAGAAGTCATGAAATGCATGTATATACTTAAATGCATATAAGGCTTACGGGTAGAAAACTATGTCTTGCCCGGTAATCGCCTCCTAACACAATGGTGTGGGGGGGGGGGGGGGGGGGAGGGGGGGGGGGAAGAGGATTCAAAATCAAATCGAACCCCCCTCATCCACATTACTTGAATTGTTCTTGTGTCAGTCATCAAATAGTATAGGAACCGCAAGGCTCCCTCTCGTCTGACCGACTCCACAATGCCACTAAGGGCGGAGAAAGACGTGATGAACAAATACACCATATTTACATAATAACTCACACCAAACCATACCGGTTTGAAGAGAATAACCTCCTCTAACAAATGGTATCATTTCCGATAGGACAACTAACTCAGCCTAGCTGAAGCAGCTAAAGGTCTTTCTGTACATGAAAATCATTAAAAGCTGATAACTGAGGCCCTAGAAGCTCACTAGGAAGACTTACAATGCTAGCCATAGCTTATAAGTCTTCATCTACATGAAGACAGATATATCGGTGTAAGTTGCGACCCTGAAGGCTCACTTAATGGAGACTTACAGTTACCGTTGCGCAAGGTACGGAATGAAGAGCTGCTATTTAAACAGCCCTGAATTCCCAAAGAGACCGCAGTACCAAGAGATAATAAATTCAGTTATGCCACTGCATAATACTGAAAAAATCTCTCAAGATTTTAGCTAGGCTACTACAGTGTAACAATAAGACTCAAGTCTATGACACCTAGGAAAAACAAACCAAAAAGCACAGTATCTTTTTTAGTTGTAATCCCAAAGACAGCAGAGCCTAACTGGAGAGACTGCTGTAACATTACAGAATTCTACTATCGCGTCCACAATGACATAATTGTCATGATGCCAAGACATATCTACCTATCTATGCACTATCCATCTGGATTCAGGACAAGAAACAAGTGATAATAAAAAACTGGAGAATAATTTTGACGACGTCTAATGCTTTTCTTCAATAGGAAAGCTTATACCTCCAGAAGGAAAGCCTCTCTTGGAAGATTTGTCTAACAAGTATTCTTGTAAGTGGAGCTTGCTCAGGCTGATAGCCGCAGACCGGCCAAGACTACATTCTCATCCACTAATCTTCCACAATTTATCCACTTTTGCGAGGTTGTAACCTACGGCCAAGTGGCAAGCAACCAAAATCTATTCTCATTGACCTCAATTGATCCCTTCATTAAGAAAGCCTTTACCTCCACTAGGAGCGACTCTTTTTGAAAGGAACTTCCAAGATTAACATCCAGTTTCTCGTGAAGCTGATAATCCTCCGTCAATTGGCAAGCAATAGAGGTCATGTCCATCACCTGTATGACTTACGATGCTTATGGGAAGAGAAACTACGTCCTTCCCACGAAGAAGCTCGTCTCGTCAACCGCAATTGTTCCCTTCAATAAGACAGCCTTTACCTCCACTAGAAGCGACTCTTTTTGAAAGGAACTTCCGTGATTAACGTCCAGTTTCTCGTGAAGTTGATAATCCTCCAGAAACTGGCAAGCAATAGAGGTCATGTCCAACACCTGTATGACTTACGATGCTTACGGAGAAGAAAGTCCTCCCCGCGAAGAAGCTTGTCTCGTCGACCTCAATTGTTCCCTTCAATAAAAGAGCCTTTACCTCCACTAGAAGTGACCTGCTTTGAAAGGAACTTCCGTGATTAACGCCCAGTTTCTCGTGAAGATGATAACCTTCTGTTAATCGTCGGCCTATGGGTGTCTGATCAGGCTTGGCAATTTCAGGAGAGCGATTTTTTAGCTCTCCTTACTGCCCTCCTGAAAGAATTAAGGAGAGCAAAAAATTGCCCTCCTAAATATTTTGGTCTGGGATGATTGATATTACATGTATTATGGTCACATTAAATTTTTGTTGTAAAGCAAAAATGTAATTTAACTTCGAAGTCACATAACATCACGTAATTTCATTTTGAAAGTGGTTTAGTGGTAAAAGGTAATGGCTGCAACCATACCCAAACACAGTTGCAATCATTTGAAGCAAAATGGGTCACAGCAATATTTGTTTTTCTGTCAGTTTCAAGTTCCACAACTGACATCACAGTTTGAGGGGTAATTATTCACGGAATATTGACACGACAATATACTACCATTACTACTATCCTGTCACTTGAAGCACTTGCACCAGGATGTGGCTGTAGATTCAAGCAGACCTGTTGTCCAAGAAAGTCATATGCCTACCACTTCAACTACCCCTTGGGGGTTGAAGGTGGTAGTGGTAGGCGTATGACTTTCTAGGACAACAGGTCTGGGTACACACACAGGTCTTGTCAAGTGTGTGTTTGGTTGTTGAGTGAGACATCGAGATGTCTAAGAGATTTCGCTTTGCCTTAGTAAAGTTAATAAAATCACTGATGTAGTCTGTTGGTTTCAGTTTCAATGAGTTTGTTCAACTGGATACTTAAAATGCTGTGTAAAGCTAATTGCTCTCCTGAGCTGATTGAGGAGAGCGATTTTTTGCCCTCCTGCATTTTTCAGAATGCCAGGCCTGTCTGATCCATAGCCTTGATCAGACCTATACCCCTTTCCTGAGTCGCTATAATGACGACTTCCAGAGTAAATATAAGAGGGTTACTGTACCCTTGCGAGACATTCTCATGATGCTTTCTTAGAAGCAGAATGGCCTCACTTACCCCGGTCTGCTGAAGAGTGCTGATGAGACAGCAACTTCAATAGCAGAGCACTGACGCTTCTTGTAGCCTGCGCATATATCAATGCAAACCTGTCGTCAAATAGCATATTTCCGGTAACCGGAGTGACTCAGAGAGAGCTTTTCACCTTGTCATCTATAAGTGATGACGACGCAAGGGCATCATCACGTCTTACCAACTCCAAATTCACTGTCCGTGCGGAGTTGTACGTGGCATACATGACAGCCCTGAAAAGAACTCTAGCGAGGAACCACGTCCTCATATTTCTTTCCATTGAGACGTTGCGCCATAGCTCTAGTAAGGTGAGCTGCTTGGGGCATTGCGCCCAGATTTGCTCTTTTAAATGAAATAGCACATTCCATTATTTCCGAGCATATACTAAATGATGCAGGTAGGGACATATTTTCATCCCCGGCCTGCTAATCTGAACGCAGACGTATTCAGATGGAACAATATTCTTAAGAGCTTAAAACTTTTCCTAGTCTTAAAGTGCCCTGCTGTGAGAGATGGAGACTCACACTCTGCATCCCTCTCACCATCCAAATGTTCCATCAGCAAATATGGTCAACTCCATCCGACTAAACGGATGACTGGACCAACCCAGCACCGACTGAGAGCTCACCATCGGAGTCTGTTAAACGGTAGTACTAGTCTCAAATGACTAGCTATCAACCCGAACTTGCGAAGTCAGATAGATAGTCTGTGGTCAACGCGCTTCATTAATGAAGCAAGTGAAGATGCCATAGCTGCCACCGAATCTGGCTGCAGTGTGGAAGAAGCATCCTGAACCGCAAGCGTGAACGGGCATCCCAACTCACTAAAGTTTCTCGCACCAAAAACAGTCGACCCCGACTGCTGACAAGGTTCTCCAGCTCGCAGTCTGCTCCAGACCTCGCCAAAAGTTCCGTTATCCCTTATCGTATATATCCATGGAAGAAGAAGAAGCCGTAACCACAGCCGACCCCGACCTGAAGTGCGGGAGAAGCATCCCGACTCATCACACAGGATGGATGCTCCTCCTCATTGAAGTTTCCTACAACACAAAACAGTTGCCCCGACTGTTAATGGGATGAAAAACACTCTGCATCCTCGATCTGTCCCCAGATCTCGTAGAGTAACCGCTTAGGAATTTCTAGGCTTAGGGACAGAGAGGGTTCTCCAATCAGTGATCTGACCCCAGATCCAGCCGAGCATCCCGTAGAGAAACTTCAGGCTTCTACTACATATGCACAATTGACCGGACCAAACCCAGCACCGTCCGACAACTCACACTGGAGTCTGCTCTTGCATTAGCTGGGATGCTGCTATTAGCTGTGCAACTGCGACAGAAAGTCCGTTCCCGAGGCTTGAGGAGAAGCGGTCTTCTGTTATTCCCAACGCTTGCTGCTCCTGGGACGAAGATCCGGAGATAGATCTCTTCTCCAAGCGTCCCGTTGATTGATGCATCGGATCGCTAGCTATCGGATGGTCCTACTTCAAGGCTCTGGTGTTTGTGCAGCTGACTGGTTATCTGAAGTCGGGTAGCTAGCCTGCGGTCGTGTGTGCTTTAATAAGGTATTTGAGGAAGCCGTGACTGAAGCCAACCCCGGCTGCAGACTAGACGGAGCGTTCCGAGCGGTGGGCAGATGTATGCTCTGTCTCGTGCAAGGTTCCAACCAGAAAACTTCATTTTGGCTTGTGAAATGTAGCAGAGGAAGCCATGACTGAAGCCGACCCTGGCTGCAGACTAGACAGAGCAGCCTGAGTGGTGGTTGTACATATGCTCTGGCTTGTGCAAGTTTCTCATAACAACATTTGGCCCCAAATGTTGTTAGGTTAGAGGGGCCTCTCCCGCTCGCGGTCTATTAGACCTCATCGAGGACAAGAAACTTGCTGACTTCCTCCCTATTTCCTCCCTATTTCCATCGTCGCTGGGTGAACTTATTTATATTTAAGTGCTCACTCTACCCACATCTACACTTCCTTTGACCGCAACAGACTTACCCGGTGTCACGGCTCCCACAGACGGAGTAACCACTTCAACGGCCGAGCTAGCTGCTTGCAAGAGATTAAAACCCTTAACAAAAGGCCTGAACTCTTGCAATCATGAGCACTGCAGCTAGCTGTATTTGCTCAATGGAGCACAACGACAGTAGCACACTTGGATGGGTGTCAGAATATCATCACCATGTTCATGTTCCTCTGAAATAGAAACTGAAATGAAAGTGTCAATGACACTGTAGCTCAACTTGTCAAGACAAAGACATGTACATGTATAGTATGTGACACAGCAATGACAAACATCTAGGTAATGACCTGATAACAAAGGTACATATAAAGTATTGTAACGGTCTGTACATAAATACTGACCGTTGCCTGTAACAAATGTATAGGTAAAGTATTGTAAAGGTGGGTGACAGTCAGATGATAAACTAGAAAAAAATGTTTGAGTCCCAGAGTGGGTCTGACTGAACCCCAAAATATTTGTTCTCATAGCACAGTGATAACAAAGGCACCCCAAAACACACTCATTCCTGTCCCAAGGTAAAAACAAAGGTACCCAAGAAGTTTCATGAAGATCAGTTCACAAATATGAGCTGTGTAGAAGTTGTGACAAAAAATTGATTGGACCTAATTTCGGTACAAAATGGCCACTGGCAGCCATCATGAATTCTGGACTGCACCCAGAAACACTCGTTCTCGTCCCAAGGAGATAACAAAGGTACCCAAGAAGTTCTGTAAAGATCGGTTCATAAATACAGCCTCTAGCCCGAGTCGTATTGACATGTGCACTTACAGTGTATAAGTAGCACTGAATAAATCAAAGTTCATCTAATTTGCATAATTTCTGAACGAGAAAAAAACCCGTACTATATGTGATGTATTCCATGTTACTAAACATTCACACAAAAATATATTCAAATCAGAACTTTCATACAGAAGTTCTGCACAAAAGACTGATTGCACTAATTTTGGTACAAAATGGCTGCTGGTGGCCATCTTGAATTTTAGACCACACCCAAAAACACTCGTTCTCATCCCACGGTGATAACAAAGGTACCCAAGAAGTTTCGTAAAGATCGGTTCATAAATACGGCCTCTAGCCTGAGCCGTATATAGAAGTTGTGTACAAAAAACTGATTAGACCTAATTTCGGTACAAAATGGCCACTGGCAGCCATCTTGAATTTTGAACCGCACCCAGAAACACTCGTTCTCGTCCCAAGGTGATAGCAAAGGTACCCAAGACGTTTCGTGAAGATCGGTTCATAAATACAGACTCTAGCCCGAGCCGTATTGACATGTGTACTTACTGTGTGTAAGTAGCACTGAAAAAATCAAAGTTCATCTAATTTGCATATTTTCTGCACGAGAAAAAAACCCGTATTATATGTCATGTATCCCATGGTACTAAACATTCACACAAAAAATTATTCAAATCGGCGCTTTCATATGGAAGTTCGGTGCAAAAATCTGATTGCACCAAATTTTGTACAAAATGGCTGCCATCGGCCATCTTGAATTTCGGACCGGACCCAAAAACACTTGTTCTCGTCCCACGGTGATAACAAAGGTACCCAAGGAATTTCGTAAAGATCTGTTCATAAATACGGCCTCTAGCCCGAGACGTATTGGCATTTGCACTTACAGTGCTGAAAGTAACACCAAAAAACATCAAAGTTAGTCTAATTTGCATAATTTACGCACGAGAAAAAAACCCATATTATATGTGATGTATCCCATGGTACTAAACATTCATACAAAAAATTATTCAAATCATAGCTTTCATATGGAAGTTCTGTACAAAAAACAGATTTCTGCATCGTCGGTACAAAATGGCGGCTGGCAGCCATCTTGAATTTCGGACCAAACCCAAAAACACTAGTTCTCGTCCCACGGTCATAACAAAGGTACCCAAGAAGTTTTGTAAAGATCGGTTCATAAATACGGCCTCTAGCCCGAGCCGTATCCAATTGTTGATGGACAGACGGCCAGACGGACGACGGGCCATGGCATAAGCTCAAATTTGGCTTTGCCAAAGTTGAGCTAAAAATGAAATATAATGTGGTGAAAGGCCTGGACTCCGAACCTCACCGCCAGCAACATACCGCGACACCCGTCTCCAACATTAGTCATCCCAGTGAACACAAGTATGACAAGAGTCTGCAGGAGTGCATCGACTAAAATCAATATCAGTCCTCCAAACTCCACAAAATATATAATTAAGATACATGAATAATAGCAATCAAAATTAAATTCAAAATATTTTTTGGAAATTTTCCCAAAGGAAACATTAAGAGCTCAAAGGCATCCCAAAAGAGCCTAAGTGTGGACAAAATCCAAATTTATTGAGCTACACTACCGGAATAATAATCCATGTATCCTACAGTAATTCTACAGTAATAGAATATAAAATACTACCTATATATGAGGACGTTGTCAATGTAAGCATTGTCAATGAGAAAAACGGAAACAAGACATCAGGCACACAAAAAGGCCCAAAGACAGAAACCAGTTTAAATGCTACCAGATGCAAAGCTAGATCTTCATACGAAGAAAAAACGATACATCGGATAGAAGATGCAAGACTACAGGACTTAACACCCCTAGGGTGAAGTCGTAACCATGGGGAAAAAAGAATAAATATTCTGTAATACATGTTAAACTCCCAAGAAATTTAATAAAAAATTTTAATAAAAAATAGCCAAAAAAGCTTAAGAGTTTTTAACAGGAAGGGTTCATGGAAGGATAGGGAAGGAATACTTAACAAACAGTGGAATAATCATTATCAAAAATGATGACATCAGGCATATGTCCTGAAATTGGGAAACATGAAATAATTTTATAATTGTTATAAAGCTACAGCCCTGAACATCTAAAACCACCATTGAACACTTCCATCATCCAATAACAGCCTTGTATCCACCAATTCTTGCATTGATTTGTGTCTGGCATCTTCAAAAAAGGAGATTTTAAAGCACAGATGTCAATTCATTGTTGCTGACTTTAGGGCCAAACCAAGAATGATGTTTGCGCCAATTCTGGTCACTTCCTGACGGCTGCATATGCGCGGAGAGTAAAAGTATGGAGGACCAGATAGGACTTTTAATTTTCGGTTTCGGTCAAATTCTGGGAATTGGGGGAGTTCATAATTTGTGTTTGGACCTTGATAACTTTGAGTTTGCACCAGCTAAGTCTGGGCCATTGGTTTACAGTATAAAAATTTATTTATTCATGTTTAAGATCACATTTCTGCACAGTATGACTAATTGTGACTGTAATATGGAGATAAAATCAAGTTTAGTCAATCGTTTATACCCATGTTGCCCATATTAGAAGACTTCTCCGAAGCAAAAAGACAGTGAGTAACATTAGTGGCCTTTGAAGTTTGTCAAATTATGTTGTTTATATGCCTATTCTTAGAAAGAGTTATTTATTTATTTATTAAGGTTTAATGACACTTTAACAGCCAAGGTCATATTGTGTCGGCGACAGTTTTACAGGTGGATGAAACTGGAGTACCTGGAGAGAACCACTGAGCAATGATGAGCAGCTGCCAGCTCCCCAACATTGTAACTCCACACTGCAGCACAGGCAGGGTTAGGTTGGTTGAAGACATGCACACCATTGACGTGCAGAGCACCTCAGAACATGGTCTCATCATGCCCCATGTGGACAATCGTGTTAAGTGCCTTGCCCAAGGACACAATGCAGGAGTCAAAATCGATCGCTCAGACAATCACCTATCCAAGGACTAATCGGGCTCGATGTTGCTTAACTTCGGTGATAGTATAAAAATTTTATCTTAACTTTGGTGATCTGACAAGAACCAGTTACCGCAATGCCACCGTGACCCCTTTCGGAAAGAGAAGTTTGGATTAGATTGAAGTCATGGAGTGCTATAGCATATAATTCATAGAGTACTGTTTACATTTTCATGCCGGCATTGTATTATTTGGCCTGTTTCCCACGAATAGATTCCAATCCATTACAATAAACACAATATCAAAATATTTATTTTAATTTTTTTCCCTTATTCTTAAAAAAAAATCAACAAAACCATATTCTGCAACCCCTCATTGGAATGAGCTTGTCAAGCTCATTCCAATGAGGGGTCACATAATATTGTTTTGTAGAATTTTTTCCAGTGCACAATTTGTATATTACGTGGTGAATGCAGCCAATTTGTTACATAGGGTTAATTGCCCGCTAAGTGGAACCAAGGCAAGCTGTTGTCTATTTGCAAAATATAAAAATTGGAGGTGCGATGGCATGTAAGAGCAACAGCTTGTCTCAAAATCAAAAGGCTGAGAAGACACATACTAAATGCTCGTATAATTTATCGACTACACTGGGCCCACTTAACTGGATATCTCTTAATTGTATATCCCCGTTAATAGAATATAATTATATATATAACACAAAACCATTTACCATACCTTCAGTACAAATTTGATCTGTTAATTGCATATGGGTTGTAGAGTAAACTCCTGTTAATTGTATAGAAATTTTTGTAATATGTCGAAAAAATTACTGTGACACGCACCAAATTCCCCTTATTTATCAACCTTTTTGGCAACACTACATCCAATACAGGCATTTATTCTATTGAGCTCTGTCAAACAAGATATAATAGAATAAATGCTCAGTTTACCTCCAGAACACAGGAAATTAACGAAATCCCTTTTAAATGTATACTCCTGTTAATTGAATAATTTTCACTGGCAAAATAGATATTCAATTAAGAGGATTGTACTGTATTAGTGAAGTTATTGGCCAAAAAATTAAGTTCAACGTACATTTAAGGTTTTCAACTAACAAGAGTGCATGGAATCATCAAACATCATAATATTTACAAGAGTGTGTTGCGCATTAGATGGAGATGAAACATACTAAATTTCATATTGGTGAAGTAACTGTAAGTTTATTATTTGGGATGGACAGACATATGACTGGACACACAGACACATGAAAGCCTGTTATTCAGTATAGACCCAATCTTTTCATGAGTGGGGGTATAAAAAACATAAAATTTACATATAAACTTGGAAAGGAGACATCAATGTACATACCATACCCACTCAGGAATAATCTCAGGGGGTGTGTGAAGAAAAGGTGGGCAAATGTAAAATGGGTGGCCTTATTTTGGAGAGGTGAAGTCTGCAGGAGAATATGGATGGAAAGTTGGCCGTAGTTCGGTGACTCGTTCAATCCATATTGATGCATTAACCTTTTATCTAATGAATTGTCCGCATCCGTCCATGTAATATGCAAATGGAGCAGTTGAAAAAATTAAATTTTTCAAAATATTTCAACAAAACCATATCATGTGACCCCTCATTGGAATGAGCTCACTGACCTCGTTCCAATGAGGGGGTCACATGATATGGTTTTATTGAAATTTTTTGAAAATTTTTAAAAAATGATATTTAAAATAATAAATTTTGATATTGTCTGCGTTGGGTAAAGGGTTAACCCTTTATCTAATGAATCAAAACCATATCATGTGACCCCCTCATTGTAACAAGCTCATTGAGCTCATTCCACTGAGTGGTCACATGATATAGTTTTGTTGAAATTTTTTGAAACATTTGAAATCTAGGCTGAAACATGCCCCCTGCACATCACATGTACACAGAAGATTGAAGTGCAAACTGTGATTTGTTACTTCTGTCTGTAAGCTGTGTCTGTAAGACACATACGATGCCTCCGCAAAGTTTACAAAACACAAACCACATGCCATACTGGTGAAATTCTACAAAAATAGATCAAGTTCAACAACCTGTAATTTTGTGAAATATTGAAGCAAATCAAAATCCTGACAATATGCTGCACACCTCTGGTATATGTACAAATAGCATGTGAAATAAAAAAGTGATAGGTTGAAAACTGTGAGAGGAGTTAGCTGGACAAACAATGTACTCCAGATGTGGATGGATGGATGGACAGTGGATGGACAGTGTACAGACAGCAGACAGATAGTGGATGGCAGACAGAAGGATGGACAGGGCTAAAGCCACATGCCCCCAGACAACTTGCCATGGGGGCGTAAAAAAGTAATTCAAATAACAAATTTTGATATCATGTGTGTTGGGTAAGGGGTTCTTTTTGTTATAAACAACTTACATGTAACAGCATGGCTGTTACAGATATCATTATTAAGTCAGGGACTAGGTTCATTTACAAGAAGGAAAATGAAATCTCAAAAGTTAGTAGGTGGGCTCATTTTCGACTGTGGGATTATTCCTGGGTCAGTACGTTAATGGCTATTAAAAACTGTCCTTTTATTTTTTGAACAAAATAAGTATTATCTTTGAGGTGATACAGTGGAACCCTGTTAATTGAATAGCCACTTTGCCAATGACAATTATTCAATTAACAGGAGGCTTCAATTAACAGGGATTGTGTCACTTTCCTGTATTCTAGAGATAAACTTAGCATTTATTCTATTATATCTTGTTTGACAGAGCTCCATGAGCTCTGTCAAACAAGATATAATAGATTAAATGCCTATATTGGATGCACTGAGGCCAAATAGGTCTATAAACAAACAAAAACTGGTGAGAGTCAGGGTAATTTCTCGACATTTTACAAGATTTTTTATTCAATTAACAGGAGTTTACTCTATAACCTATATTCAATTAACAGGTCAAATTTGTACTGGAGGTATGGTAAATAGTTTTGTGTTGGGAAATTATATTCAATTAACAGGGATATACAATTAAGAGATATCCAATTAAGTGGGCTCCACTGTACTTCAACAAAGTGATGTATTTACCTAAATGCTGTAAGTATTGCACTGTTCTATCATGGCCTTTCAATGGAGAATCTGGTCGAGCAGCTTGCTGCATAAGTAAACTCAAAGCTGAAAAGAAAAGAAAGAACTGATGCACATTTGCATATTTTGACAACAACGAAGATTTAGTTGAACATTTTTATTCTTTTACATATTCAGTTTGTCTGCGAGGGAAGGACTTCTCAAATTCTAAGATTAGAAACACTTCTTTGGAATGGTACCTCCACCATACATATCCTTAGATTTCACACAGCTCATGGCCAATAATATAATAATGTTCCAATAAGAGTAGAATCCTCGCCATCTGATTGGATGAGAGCTGGCGTAGTTTCTTTTATGTTTACGACTCCAGTAGCAAATGTTACTGTCTGACATCACGATGTGAAACATTGGAAATGATGTTACCCATTTCGTAATTGCTTCGAGAAATTACTCTGACTCTCCCCAGTTTTTGTTTGTTTACAGGCCTACTTGGCCTCAGTGCATCCAATATAGGCATTTAATCTATTATATCTTGTTTGACAGAGCTCATGGAGCTCTGTCAAACAAGATATAATACAATAAATGCTAAGTTTATCCCTAGAATACAGGAAAGTGACACAATCCCTGTTAATTGAATACTTCTGTTAACTGAATAATTTTCAATTGCAAAGTGGCTATTCAATTAACAGGGTTTCACTGTATAAAACCACCGTCAAAATCAAACTTTCCCCGAAAATTCACTTCAATATTGTGGTCTAATAAGAAATTTCTGCACTTTGTTATTGTGCTAAAAAACTGTGAAAGCAGAAAACGGGTCACTGAAGAGGTTTACTCTGTCTGATTGTTCCATGACCTGCATAACTTTAATCAACCCCCAATGAAAAGCTAGACAAACTGTAAACAATAGCCTCATTGAATATTCAATACATGTACCTCACATGACGAAATGGTGTGATTTGTTTGGTCAGAATGTGCAATGCGTAATGTGAGTTGTAAAACTTCATTCAGAAGTAAATAACATTTTATTTTCTGACCAATCTTATAACTGCAACATTTACCCAAAACAAGAACATGTTGAAAAAGCAAGAACTTCTGTAGATGTATTTCCGCTGTCAGCATTAATAGACCATTTTTACATAGCGCCATCTTACATCCGGGACTCCATTTGCCCCCACAAACCTGCATTATTTATCAACATTGCACACATGTGTACACAACCACTGATCAGCATTGAAAGCTTCATTTTTCGTCTCCGTTTTATCAATTAAAATTCAACAATTTACCAAATTTGCATTTGTTCTCATTCTCGAAGAGAACAATGGTAGGGTTATAGAAATTTGTGTATTTTGTGATGTTATTCCATACTTATAATTTTTGTGTTACAATCATTCATGTACGTTCCGTCGTTCATCACAACTCTCAACTGCAATGTACCCTCGGCTTCTTTAAAGCCAAAATGTTTCGTTCAAAGAACAGCAGGCAAGCACACAATCAAATTTTGTTTCAAAAGAACAATACAGTAGAACCTGTCTTGAGAGACCGCCCTTTGGGCCACACAAAAGTGGTCTCTCAAGACAGGTGGTCTCTCATAACAGGTTTCAGGTTTTCTCAAGTCAGTGAATAACCAACCATAAAATTCAGAAATGGAGAAGAATGGATTTTTGTAATTACTTTGTATTTGTTCTTTTTTATGAAGTTTTTGTAACAAATTGAAATGGACTGTTATAAAAATAAATTAGTGTTGAAAATCTTCATTGAAGATTTTCAACACTAATTTATTTTTATAATTTTTATAACAGTCCATTTCAATTTGTTACAAAAAGATTTTCAACACAAATTTATTTTTATTCCTATAATCTGTCACATTTTAGGTATGTATGAAATTGTTTATTCAGCAATAATCCTAATCTTTTCACAGGGGCCTTATAAGAACATCTCAAGCTTTAATGAGTTAGCAATTGAAACCCAATTAAGAGCTTTTAATACTTTTAATTATGTTAGTATAACCACAATGGATTTTCCAATTCCAGAACAGGTAAAAAGCTTTTGTCATGGTTTCAGTCTTCAAAGGGGCGGTCTCTCAAGACAGGTCCATTATGGCATAAAAATACAAGTTAGTACCAGGTCACAGTGGTCTCTCAAGACAGGTGGTCTCTCAAGACAGGTGGTCTCTCAAGACAGGTGGTCTCCCATAGCAGGTCCATTATAGAGTACAACCATTCATTCAATCATTAATTCATTGAACCTCGCAGTTACTGTATGCCATCAAGACAATTAAGAAAAGTGATTTTTATCATATTCTTAATATTAAAAGAATATAAACCTTATTTAACACTTTAACACTTCTTATACTGAATTCATCATGGCAGCTTATATGAAAAAATCCACCTTCAATATACAAGAGAGGAGACGGGAGGAGAACAAAAAAAGGAAACAAGAGAGAAAGGGCAGAGAGAACGCAGCTAGAAGGGGAAACAAGGTAAGTCAGAGTCTTTCTACTAATTCTAGTGTGGGGGGAGATGATAGGGCAAGTCCAGACTGTGGGGGGTATATTCAAGCTCAGTTCTTGGAGGAACTCAGAGGCCTTAAAGAACAGATTGCACATCTGACTAAAAAACTAGAAGAGAAGGAGGCCAAAATTGAGGAAAATGAGGCCTTTATTAGGGATTTGTTTAAGGGAAGCCTTACCCAGTCCATAGCTTCACCTGTCTCACCTGTCTCTCCCATCAGGGAGATCCAGGTAATGGCAGAGGTTCATGAAGTCCCTGAAACTCTGATTACACCTACAGAACAAACTGAGCAGAAAGAGTCAGACATTCAGGTTAAAGATGCCTCTGTGCACAAAACTTACGCTGAGGCGGTGGGGGGTGTCAAAGCAGCACATGAGGTGTCTGCAATGGGTACACTGAGTGCCGAGTCCCCAGTAGTCTCAGCAGACTATGATTTACTGGATCCCGCTGATCCACTGAACAGCAAGGCCTTCTGCCCTGACAAAGATATAGCGGAAATGTTGGCCACGCCGACAGGTCTGGGTGATAGCCTGCCCCAGTTTTCAGACCACTTGGCCAGCACCACCACGACTACTAAAACACCTAACAAAAGAAAGAAAATAAGTCTAGAGCCTGAGGTGGAAACACAGGAAGTAGCGGATGAGGAGGGGTTCATTCACACTGTTGATAGACAGCCAAAAACAGTGAGGAACTGCCCCTCCTCACCCTCTGACTCCCCTGCCTCCACCTCCGGTTCAGGATTTGATCCAATCTCAGCCTCAAAGTTATTTACCGCTCCTAATATACCACCGCTCATGGAGAGACCCTGGAATAAAGTTGTAGCCAGTAATACAATCAATCTTAATCAAAACTCTAACATCAATAGGGGGAAATGGACTCTACCCGCTTCCACCAGTGCAGTAAGCAAAAACGGAGTTAGGAATAGCCAAAGAGACAACAAAGATCACAGTTCCCCTAGATTTGTAGTTGTAGTCACCAGGGTTCACCCCGACACGCCCAGGGAACTCATTAATCAGGGGCTGCAGAATTGCAAATGGGAAAGATTTACTTCAAAGGACACAGGCAAGACGACGTGGAAAATAAAAGCCGTATGCCCCAATCAGGAAACCAAATCAGGAATGCTAGCCAACGGAATAATCATTAATAATAGACGGCACGTTGTGGAAGAATACATATATACTCCTCCCCTGATTCAGTGCCACAAATGTCAGAAGTTCGGACACATGGCCAACAAATGCAGAGGGATCCTAACCTGCATGAAATGTGGAGGTAATCACCTCAGCAAATCATGCAGATTAGAATCCCCCTCCTGCCCCAATTGTAAAGGAAACCACCCAAGCAGCTACCGAGGATGTCCCCATTATAAGAAGGTTAAAACAAGCATAGAACTAAAAAACCTACACCTAACCAAGCCTGAAAATGCCTCATCCCATCATGCCGTCTGCTCCCTTATCGCGGGCGCACTCTTCTCAGTTTTACAAAAACATGTCAACACCAATTTGGGTGACATCTGCCAAGATGTCAGCCGATCCGCGTCCAGACTCTTCAAGACCCAAATCCTTAGTAAAAGCTGCTATCAACACTAATTAAAACCACCGACTATTCATATCGGAATACCGTAACTAAATATCAACCCCACCATGAATAAGTTACAAATAGCCGTGTGGAAGGCTAGAAGCGTTAATAATAAAAAACTTCAAATGAGCCGATACTTCGAAGGTACAGACATTGTCTGTATCTGCGAAAGTTGGCTTCAACCCAGCAAGAATTTTTCAGTCCGACCGACAAACCACCAAAGGAGGCGGCGGCGCTCTTCTAATAAAGCAGAACATGAAAACTGAAACAATAAAAACCTATCACCTCGATGCAGAGGTGATTGCAACTGAAATCACTGTCGACAACAAAAACATCGCGATTGTTTGTTATTATAACGACCCAAGCAAAATTGTTTCTGACAGCGTCTTTGAATTCTTTACAAGGAAATACAAACACTGCATTTTCCTCGGTGACTTCAATGCCAAACACTTGTACTTTGGCTGTAACAAAACCTCCCCTAACGGTGAAGCCCTCCTTGAAATCACTAAAAAGCATAACCTTCATGTGGTTATGAATGACAGCTCTGCAACTAATATCAGTAATAACCCATTATTTTCATCCAAGATCCTCGATCTAATTATCGCCAGTGACTCTCTGATAAATCACATAGATGACCACTGGGTCGGCGATGACGACTTAGGCAGCGATCACCTCCCGGTCCATGCCTCACTGCTGCTAGGAAATGGCCCACTCATGTACCCCCCCACTCTCCGCAGAAATTTTAGAAAAATTAATTGGAACCTCTATCGTGACATCATCGATGTCAAACTCACAATCACCCCCCCATCCAATGCAACGGAACTCGAAACCCAATGCGAGGGCATAGAGAAAATCATTAACCCAAGCCTTAACGAAATATGCCCAAAAGAAGAAGTACGCCCCTGGAGAAATACTATCTCGGGCGACACACTCTCACTAATCAAAACTAAACGGAAAGCTCTTCGCGCTCTTAAAACCGAAACTGACCCCGGTAAGAAAGCTGACCTCAAAAAAACATACAACCGCCTTCATGGGGAGGTCAAGAAAGCCCTCCAAGCTGAAAAACAAGCAAACTGGGAAAAGGCAACAGCCGATCTAAACAGAGTCCAGGATGCCAAAAAATTCTGGGACTCCTTCAAAACCCTAACTGGGCAAAAAAATAAAAGCCGCAAAGCCGCAGGCAAACCTCTTAAGAAGGAAGACGGTTCCTTCACGCACACCGACAAAGACACGGCCAACATCTTTGCTGACCTCCTAAGAAAGACGCATCGCCCGCATCAAGGCGCGGGCAACGATGACGCCGCCATAAACGCCATTGATGACTACATCAATGAACACCCTGATATCTTCCGTGACCCCAAATTCGATAACGAGCCAGAAGATGGGGATGACGATGACCTCGTCATCCCCATCACTAACGATGAAATCATCAACGTCATAAAAAAAATGCAAAAATTCCTCCTCACCCGGCGAAGACGAAGTAAGCTACAAAATTCTAAAACAAAGCCCATACTCCCTAATCGAAAAACTAAAAAAACTGTTCAACGCATGCCTCACCCATGGCTATTTTCCAAAATGTTGGAAAAAAGCCATCGGTGTCATGATACCAAAACCGGACAAGGACCCCTCCGATCCA
Organism: Pictodentalium vernedei; assembly: GCA_031216915.1. Taxonomy (NCBI): domain Eukaryota; kingdom Metazoa; phylum Mollusca; class Scaphopoda; order Dentaliida; family Dentaliidae; genus Pictodentalium; species Pictodentalium vernedei. The sequence goes on along the minus strand of CM062292.1, from coordinate 45,604,396 downwards.
GCCAGCTACCGCCCAATCAGCCTACTCAGCTGCATTGGTAAGACATTCGAACGAATCCTTACCAATCGGCTCAGGGGGCACCTTGAAGACGATTTTTTTAATAAATGGCAAAGAGCCTATAGAAACCGCAAAGAAGGCATCGAACATGTCCACCGACTAGTTACCCAAATGAAGGCGGCTATCAACAATCAGCAAATAGGCGTGGCAGTCCTGTTAGACGTCGAAAAAGCATTTGACTCCGTCTGGCACAATGGAATGCGCTACAAATTATCAGAAATGAAACTCCCCAAGAAACTGCTCAGATTACTATCCTCTTTCTTAAATGATCGCGAAATTAAAGTCAGAGTGAACAATGAAATGTCTGACAGTGTCCCCCTTGAAGCAGGCACCCCCCAAGGATCCGTCCTGAGCCCCCTCCTTTACATCCTCTATGTAAATGACCTTAACTTCTCCGAAGATCGTGTACAAGGCTCCCAATTCGCGGATGACAAGGGCCTCTGGGACTCTAACAATAGGGCCAATCTGCTCCAAAAACCCCTGCAACGCGCTCTCGATGACCTAGAACAATGGTGTGCCAAATGGAGAATTAAGCTAAACGCCAATAAAACCCAACGGATCACCTTTACTCGCAAGAAAAATAAACGAGATTTTGACCTAAAACTTATGGACAACACCCTCTCAGAATGCAAAGAAGCAAAATTCCTGGGCATCACCACTGATCAGAAACTATCCTTCAACAAACATACTGACGACATGGTGAAAAAAGGTACTAAACGAATTAACTTACTGAAAATGCTCAAGGGAACTTCATGGGGGGACAACCAGTCCACCCTACTCAAACTATACAAGTCCTTTGTGCACCCAGTACTCGAATACGGTGCAATAATACTAACTGACCTCAACCAAACTAATACGTGAAAACTCCAGAGGGTCCAAAATCACGTGCTTAGAGTTGCCCTCCGCGCCCCATGGGACACACCCATAAAAACACTCTACGACAGGGCCGATATCCCCACCATTAAAGACCGCCTAGCCACCATGGCCGCGAAAAATCATGACCGGTTAGCCGACAGCGAACTAATCTCCGAACTTGGAGTAATTTGCGAAAGCTGACAAAAGCCCAAAAATTGCAATCAAAACTAAGACCGCTCGAATAAAAACTAGGAAATGACAAGGTGAACTGCGATCCCCGATGCCCCCGAATACCCCTAAACTAAATTAAAATAAATAAGTCCGCAACCAGTGAAGGGTACAACAGGAAAGTAACACCCTCGGGTGTGGTCTAGTGTGCTAGACCTGTTGCCCTCCCGCTGACAGCCTCGGAAGCTCAACCCGCATTAAACGATCGCGATCCCCGGCACCCTCAACTTCAAATAAACTTAAACTAACCTAAATAAGGCCACTTTCAGCGAAGGACACAACAGGAAAGAAACACCCTCGGGTGTGGTCTAGTGTGCTAGACCTGTTACCGTCCTGCTGCTAACTAGGTAGTTCAGCCCACTTAAAACGCTCGCGATCCCCTGCACCTTAAAACTAAATAATAAATAGGGAACGATTGGGGTCCCAAGCACGAGAGTATGTTACTGCTCTTACGAATATAAAGATTTGTGCATTTCATACTCTCCCCCATAGCGACAAGCACACACACAGCACAATACCACACGAGAGTATGTTACTGCTCTTACGAATGTAAAGATTCATGCATTCCATACTCTCCACACACACATAGCAGATACCACAAGGACATGCAACTAAAGAGGTGCTACTTTTATCTTTACAGTTCACATATTCTATTGAAAACTAATTCTACCTTCTTCTTTTAAGCAGGTACACAGATGTTTTTTGACCAGCTCCCCAATAACCGCTACAGACAGTCTAACCGTTATGGAAACAGTCACCCCGACGGTTCCTGAACATCCTCCGCTCCATCCCTAAAAGTGGTCAACCACTTTAAGGGAGGCGAGCGTTGGTCCTGCGTCCCGCCTCTGCCCCTTTTTGTAAGCACAATGCGCATCTTTTGTCCCAACCCAATAGGATGCCCCCGAACCAGGGAAGTTCGGGTCTTCTTCTTGGTGGTCCCCGAAAGGGGTCGTTGTTGTTTTCCTCCAAAGAGTCCAACTATAACAGAGACAGCCTGAGGATTATACTTGCCAGTGATGGCCATCACTCATTATCATCCTCGAAGCGGCAGACTATACTTGCCCGAAAATCCAGAACGACTGCACCCTCGGGGAGAGGTAGTACCTTTGTGAGAGGACCCAACCTCCCACACTGGTCCTCACTCGAGGGTTCAACCGACATCTGCCAATGATACTACCCATCCACAACTGGACACTACTGGAGACACCTGCTGAGTACCGGATCCTTTTCTTCCTTCAACACGCCTTGACATGTGAGAGCCACCCTATACAGTCACAGAGGGTCGAAAGGGGCTTGTCCCCCATACCGTCCCTGCGTGCCTTCGGTGTGCGAAATCATCATTTCGGTCACAGTGGTCTTTCAAGACAGGTGGTCTCTGAAGACAGGTGGTCTCCCATAGCAGGTCCATTATAGAGTAAAACCAATCGGTGCCTGGCAGATGTGGTCTCTCAAGACAGGTGGTCTCTCAAGACAGTGGTCTCTCAAGACAGGTTTTACTGTAGCAATGATAAAAAATATTCATAAAGTGGAAACAAACAATATCAATGCAGCCTTCAGTAGAGTACAACAGACGTCGGAGCCATCATTTTAGTAAGAAATCTGAATGGCTAGTTTCGAGGGGGCATATCAAGTTCCGGATGTAAGATGGCGCTATGTAAAATGGTCTATTAAAATGACACAACACTGACAACAGTTTGCAGGTATGCTGTTCACACCTCATTTGTGAGTTTTAATCAGTGTAATGGAATCTTGAATTTTTAACTGATATTTTAACCCTTTACCCAACATAACGGCCAAAACCGGCCAGCGCTATTCTCAGAAATCGCCAATTAATTTTCATTATTTTTTCATTTTTTGTCTCAAAAACATAGGTTATGACCCCTCATTGGAACGAGCTCGTCGAGTTCGTTCCAACGAGGGGTCATAACCTATGTTTTTGAGACAAAAAATGAAAAAAATTAGTTATTCAAGAATTTTTTTTGCAAGTGTCGTCTCCTTTTCATGTTAGGTAAAGGGTTAATCTATTTTATTGAAAATTAGAGAAGCGAGAAAAAAAGAGCTTCTTTTTTCTTGAAGCGCGAGTGTGATAGCGCTCCTCAAATCAACAGCACTGAAATTTTCTTGAAAGAGTACAAAGTTGAAACTTTAAGGTTTTAGAGAATACACCCAGGCGACTAATTGAAGAGTGATTCACTAATCGGTTAATAGATTTGATTAGTACTAATTGTGTTGATGTTGACGAGACGAAAAAACTTTTCAACACTATCTTCTGCACATTGGCTAATCATGACCACAACAAGGCGATAAAGTTATGTGCAGCCAATCGTTTACACCCATGCTGCCCATTTTTGAGGACTTCCGCCTCAGGCATTGGTGACTGAGTCCTATTTTACAAGTAAAACAGAGCATGTTGACAACAGTAAACAAGCACTTCTTCACTTCCCAGAACATCAGTACATACAATACAGGCTTTTTATTATATCTGGCTTATAAATTATAGAGTAAACTTAAATTTATGGAAAAATTATTGGACGGAACACATCCCTTGGGCATCACAGATTTCATTGGTATTGTTCTGGGTTTGTTAAAAATGTTCATTAAGTCTGACAGACGAGGATTTGTTAGAAAGTCTGTTAAGGCCACACAAAGTAGATCTTCTGTTTCTCAGGTCATTATTTGTAAAATTGCATGCGGGCGAGCGTTTTTTTATTTTATTTTTTATTTCAGTAATTACTTCTTTGCCATCAAAAGTTCATGTTCTTGGTTCAAGTTTTAGGCCTCATAATCTACAGAATAGCACAGGTGGTGGTGTACTTCATCCCTTAAGTGCAAGAAGGCTTTGCAATGCTAAAGCATTGCAAAGCCATCTTGCACTCAAGGGACAAATTCATCAAATTTTTTAACTTGGGTAAAATATCAGACATAAACCATTTAATTTTTGTTTTTTTTAAGTTTAAATTGGTTATAAAAAGAGAGCCTTGCGGCAGCCAAAAGAACCATGCGGGAGGGCCTGAGAAACAGATTTTTAATTTTTTTAGGACTAATCAGAATTTTGTTGGAATACAGGTAATTCACATGCGTTCATTTTTAATTTAAAGTTTTTCTTTGATTTGTTAAGAAAGATACTCCTGAGAAGATATTTCGACTCACCTTTTTGATGAAGTTCTTTTTTCTCATACAGTATAATTAATTCACTAAATTTTTCTTTCTTTCTCAGTACTCGCTCACTTTCTTCAACGTGGCAATTGTTATCTTTTAACCGCAGCAATGACGCAACTAATGCCTCATTTGTCTGTAAACAAATAAATAAAACTATACATCAGATAGTTGCATCTAAGCACTTAATTCTTCGAACTGCACCTCAGAAGAAATCAGCGACAGTACTTGTCTTTTTCAAATTTCTCGGATGCCATAGAATTAAGAAAGGACGCTGGTTTTGATTACAGACCTGGTCTGTCTGTCGGTGGCCGAGTGGTGTGCGTGGTTCAGTATAGTTTCGCTAGGCGGTTGGTGCCGAAGGAAACTCTCTCGGCGTGGGTTCGAACCCCCGCCATGCCAATGTAAATAAAACTATAAATGGCTGTTGAAAAAACAGCTATTAAATTAAATTATTCGTTAACTAAAAGTACATTAATATAATAAAATACACTCTAACATTAGAAAGGAGATATTCATTCCAGAAGCCATATTTTCAAAACATACAAGCAGGAAAGCATTTCTTAATCATAACAAAGAAGCAACTAATACTTTATATGTCTGTAAAGAAACAAACAAAACTATCAAGGCCTATAAATGAAGATAGAAATTGGTTTCTCAAGCCCTCCTGCCTGGTTATTTTGGCCATTGACTGCTCTCTTTTTATACCAATGCAAACATAAACAAGAGGCTCTAAAGAGCCTGTAATCGCTCACCTGGCAGAACAACATATCGCTCAGTTATTCTAATCAAAGAATGTGGCTGGCTACTATGCTACTTCATCTGTGTGAAAACAGAATGATGATCGTTTTCAGAGAACTTCCCATACATTATTTGTGCCAAGTTTGGTTCACACTGGCCAAGTAGTTTCAGATATGAAGATAAAAATGTGATTTCCCATAGGGTTTTCATGGTAACTATGAGCCGTAAATCATACAGGTTCACCAGTGAAAAGCAATCTGTGTCTACAGTGTTGTATACTACACTGTCAACGCTGCTTACTTTTCACTAGCGAGCTCTGTGATTATTAAAACTCATTTATCTGTTGCATTGTTTGATCGGCATGTAGGCCCTAAACTATTTTGTGTGCACCAGGGAAACTAGAAATATAAGCATAACAATGCTTAACTTTATAACAAATGAAAGTGTCAATGACACTGTAGCTCAACTTGTCAAGGCATGTACATGTATAGTATGTGACACAGCAATGACAAACATCTAGGTAATGACCTGATAACAAAGGTACATATAAAGTATTGTAATGGTCTGTACATAAATACTAACCGTAGCCTGAAACAAATGTACACGTAAAGTATTGTAAAGGTGGGTGACAGTCAGATGCTAAACTAGAAAAGAAATCTTTGAGTCCCAGAGTGGGTCTGACTGAACCCCAAAATGTTTGTTCTCATAGCACAGTGATAACAAAGGCACCCCAAAACACACTCTTTCCTGTCCCAAGGTGAAAACAAAGGTACCCAAGAAGTTTCGTGAAGATCAGTTCATAAATACGAGCTGTATAGAAGTTGTGACAAAAAACTGATTGGACCTAATTTCGGTACAAAATGGCCACTGGCAGCCATCTTGAATTTTGGACCACACTCAGAAACACTCATTCTCATCCCAAGGTGATAGCAAAGGTACCCAAGAAGTTTCGTGAAGATCGGTTGATAAATACAGCCTATAGCCTGAGCCGTATTGACATGTGTACTTACAGTGTATAAGTAGCACTAAATAAATCAAAATTCATCTAATTTGCATAATTTCTGCACGAGAAAAAAACACGTACTGTATGTGATGTATTCCATTTCACTAAACATTCATACAAAAATTTATTCAAATCAGAACTTTCATACAGAAGTTCTGTACAAAGACTGATTGCACTAATTTTGGTACAAAATGGCTGCTGGTGACCATCTTGAATTTTGGACCACACCCCAAAACACTCGTTCTCATCCCACGGTGATAACAAAGGTACCCAAGAAGTTTCGTAAAGATCGGTTCATAAATACGGCCTCTAGCCTGAGCCGTATAGAAGTTGTGTCCAAAAAACTGATTAGACCTAATTTTGGTACAAAATGGCCACTGGCAGCCATCTTGAATTTTGGACCGCACTCAGAAACACTCGTTCTCATCCCAAGGTGATAACAGTGGCACCCAAGAAGTTTCGTGAAGATTGGTTGATAAATACAGCCTCTAGCCCAAGCCGTATTGACATGTGTACTTAGCACTGAAAAAATCAAAGTTCATCTAATTTGCATAATTTCTGCATGAGAAAAAAACCTGTATTATATGTGATGTATCCCATGGTACTAAACATTCATACAAAAATTATTCAAATCAGAGCTTTCATATGGAAGTTCTGCGCAAAAATCTGATTGCCCCTAATTTTGAACAAAATGGCTGCCGTTGGCCATCTTGAATTTCGGACTGCACCCAAAAACACTTGTTCTCGTCCCACGGTGATAACAAAGGTACCCAAGAAGTTTCGTAAAGATCGGTTCATAAATGCGGCCTCTAGCCCGAGCCATATTAGCATTTGCACTTACAGTGCTGAAAATAACACTAAATACATCAAAGTTAGTCTAATTTGCATAATTTACGTACCAGAAAAAAACCTGTATGATATGTAATGTATCCCATGGTACTAAACATTCATACAAAAAATTATTCAAATCAGCGCTTTCATATGGAAGTTCTGTAAAAAAAACAGAGTTCTGCATCGTCGGTACAAAAAGGCAGCTGGCAGCCATCTTGAATTTCGGATCGAACCCAAAAACACTCGTTCTTGTCCCACCGTCATAACAAAGGTACCCAAGAAGTTTCGTAAAGATCGGTTCATAAATACGGCCTCTAGCCTGAGCCATATCCAATTGTTGACATACGGACAGACGTACGACGGGCCATGACAAAAGCTCAAATTTGGCTTCGCCAAAGTTGATCTAAAAATGTTGAACACCATATAATTTGGGCACAATTACATTATTTTGGCACAGTGTTCACTGTTATTATTCGGGGGGGGGGGGGGGGGGGGGGGGGGTAATTTAACTGGTAGAGTGCAGGAAGCCCATCTTTGGGCTTTACTAAATACCACAACCTGTGACTACCGTTAAAACTAGAAGTCCTGTCACGAACTGCGCGCTTATCTAAGCTTAATTGTGCGTAGGAATTGCGCGCAATTGTCATATGGAATGGCATCCCTAGCACGGCAGGTTCTCCTGTTTATGCATAGCAAACACAGGCAATGTTTCTGCCAATGGACCTCCGGATTACCCGGAGGTCCATTGGCTGAAACATTGCTTGTGCACAGGTCATATGAACATAATTTGATAGCCTTACCATGGTCATAACGCGTAGATTAACGCGCAAATCGACGTGCTATTTGTGCGCATTTCATTACAGGATTTCTACTTTTAACTGTATAACATCTACACTCTGCTGATGGCAATTTTATATTGACTCTGACAAGAATCAAATGTTGTTGTTGACACCTTGCTCAGTTATATCTGATTGGATATAAGTGCCTCTTGGCACTACCCAATCAAATGTAACAGAGCAATATATGGTTAACCCTTTACCTAACAAGGCTTTTTAAAATAAACATCTGCGCCATTAGCGCATGATACACCCGTTATTAATTACAAGAGGGAAGCACACAATATGAGTATACATGTGTACAGTTAAAACTAGAAGTCCTGTCATGAATAGTGCGCTTATCTAGGCTTAATTGCGCGTTGGGATTGCGTGCAATTGCCATATCGAATGGCATCCAAAGCACGGCAGTTTCTCTTGGTTACTCAGAGCAAACACATGCAATGTTTCTGCCAATGGACCTCCGGGTTACCCGGAGGTCCATTGGCTGAAACATTGCTCGTGCACAGGCCATATGTACAGAATTTGATAGCTTTACTTGGGCCATAACGCGTATATTAACGCGCATATCAACGTGCTATTTGTGCGCATTTCATGACAGGACTTCTAGTTTTAACTGTACTTGTCAGGTTTTTTTCATAATCTTGTACAATAATCATAACCAACAACATACTGTGTTCAATAATTTGGAAATAAAATTATTTGAATTTCATGTATATATCTTATGTCTATAGAGATCATAACTTCAAGAAATGAAAGTGCCAATGACACTGTAGCTCAACTTGTCAAGACATGTACATGTATAGTATGTGACACAGCAATGACAAACTTCTAGGTAATGACCTGATAACAAAGCTACATATAAAGTATTGTAACGGTCTGTACATAAATACTGACCGTAGCCTGTAACAAATGTATAGGTAAAGTATTGTAAAGGTGGGTGACAGTCAGATGCTAAACTAGAAAAGAAATCTTTGAGTCCCAGAGTGGGTCTGACAGAACCCCAAAATATTTGTTCTCATAGCACAGTGATAACAAAGGCACCCCAAAACACACTCTTTCCTGTCCCAAGGTGAAAACAAAGGTACCCAAGAAGTTTCGTGAAGATCAGTTCATAAATACGAGCTGTATAGAAGTTGTGACAAAAAACTGATTGGACCTAATTTTGGTTCAAAATGGCCACTGGCAGCCATCTTGAATTTTGGACCACACTCAGAAACAATCGTTCTCGTCACAAGGTGATAGCAAAGGTACCCAAGAAGTTTCGTGAAGATCGGTTGATAAATACAGCCTCCAGCCCGAGCCGTATTGACATGTGCACTTACAGTGTATAAATAGCACTAAATAAATCAAAATTCATCTAATTTGCATAATTTCTGCATGAGAAAAAAACCCGTACTGTATGTGATGGTTTCCATTTTACTAAACATTCATACAAAAATTTATTCAATTCAGAACTTTCAGACAGAAGTTCTGTACAAAGACTGATTGCACTAATTTTGGTACAAAATGGCTGCTGGTGGCCATCTTGAATTTTGGACCACACCCCAAAACACTCGTTCTCATCCCACGGTGATAACAAAGGTACCCAAGAAGTTTCGTAAAGATTGGTTCATAAATACGGCCTCTAGCCCGAGCCATAGCAGCTTAGCACTTACAGCTCTGAAAGTAAACACTAAATAAATCAAAGTTAGTCTAATTTGCATAATTTACGCACGAGAAAAAAACCCGTATTATATGTGATGTATCCCATTGTACTATACATTTATACAAAACTTTATTCAAATCAGAACTTTCATACAGAAGTTCTGTACATGTGGAAGTTCTGCGCAAAAATCTGATTGCCTCTAATTTTGAACAAAATGGCTGCCATCGGCCATCTTGAATTTCGGACCACACCCAAGAACACTTGTTTTCATCCCACGGTGATAACAAAGGTACCCAAGAAGTTTCGTAAAGATCAGTTCATAAATGCGGCCTCTAGCCCGAGCCGTATTGGCATTTGCACTAATAGTGCTGAAAGTAACACTAAATACATCAAAGTTAGTCTAATTTGCATAATTTAAGTACAAGAAAAAAACCTGTATGATATGTAATGTATCCCATGGTACTAAACATTCATACAAAAAATTATTCAAATCAGCGCTTTCATATGGAAGTTCTGTGCAAAAAACAGATTTCTGCATCGTCGGTACAAAATGGTGGCTGGCTGCCATCTTGAACTTGGACCGAACCCCAAAACACTCATTCTCGTCCCACGGTCATAACAAAGGTACCCAAGAAGTTTCGTAGCCCGAGCCGTATTGAATTGTTGACAGACAGACGGCCAGACGGACGACTGGCCATGGCATAAGCTCAAATTTGGCTTTGCCAAAGTTGAGCTAAAAATCAATGATTTTCTAAGTAATAAAGTCCCATAACTCTGGAATGACACCAACCAAAAGGGAGCTTCCTTCCATCAATGTAAACCACCTACCAAAGAATCGTGAAAATCTGTCGAAGCGTTCTCGAGTTATCATATGATATGTAAAAAATCAACAATTTTCTAAGTAATAAAGTCCCATAACTCTGGAATGAATAATCGAACAGCGACACTAAACAAAAGGAATCTTCCCTCCATCGATATACACCACCTACCCAAAAATCACGAAAATCTCTCAAAGCATTCTCGAGTTATCGTACGACGTGTAAAACATCAACAATTTTCTAAGTAATAAAGTCCCATAACTCTGGAATGACTAATCGAACGGCGACACTAAACGAAAGGGAGCTTCCCTCCATTGATATACACAACCTACCCAAAAATCACGAAAATCTCTCAAAGCGTTCTTGACTTATCGTACGATGTGTGACCGGACGGACAAACGGACAGATGGACAGACAGACAGCGGTATACCATAATACGTCCCATTTTTTCAAAACGGGCGTATAAAAATAAATTAAATTTCACATCCTTCGAAAATAATTCACACAATTTTTCAATAAAACCATAAAAATATGGATATCATTAGAACCGGCTCGTTGAGCCGTTTCTAATGATATTCATATTTGTATGGTTATATAGAGACATTTGTAAAATATTTTAGGCACTGATAGCTATAGGCTCATTTTGGTCAATTTCCTGGCCTTTTTTGTCCACTATGTTAGGTAAAGGGTTAAAGGAATTCTGTAGTCAAGAATAATGTAAAACTCTACCAGTTGAAGACCAGTACAGTAGAACCTGCCTGAGCGACCACCTGACGTAAGCGACCACCTGCTATTTACGACCGCATTTGCAATGCACGGATTGGTTTCACGTTATATTGTCACTGTCGTCAGCGACCACCTGCCGGACACGACCACCGACCGCTTTTTTGTGTCCAGTTTGTCGATTTTTACCTGTATTTTGCGACCATTTTCAGCTTGAAGATCGTCACCAATCGTTGTGTTATCAAATACGTTTCAAATCTGTCCCATCTGACTGTTTTGTATTTATGCTATGATATTTATACATATACTGGTATAAAGAATAAAAATTAAAGAATTATTTAATTATGTTGTGTTTGTTTATTTTTTGTCATTTCCCAGTTCCCGGTTTCATCCTAATTCCCTTTGCACGTGGCGAAATTTACTGTCAAATTTATTTATTTATAAATGCCCTCAATAAAACATGCTTTCCTTACCTATAAGCTAAATGTTTAATCCACATTTCGATGTGCTCGGGGCAGAGCACAGTGAATAAATCACAATTTCACTGGACGAATTGGGTCGATGTGTTTGGAAAAAAAACAGCAGTAAACATTGATAAAGTATATAATACATGGAAGAGACTGAGAAACAGAAATTTGTTATTTTTTAGGCCTAAATTAAATGACATCAATTATCGGTATATTGCCTGTTTAATTCCAACAATGTGTAATAAGCAGCTTACACAACTTCCCAGGACAGTCATTCTAGTGGCTTTCAGACTGTTTAACCTTGTCGCCTCACGAAGAGTGAAATGAAACCGATTATTATTTATTACATTTTCAAATAAGTTTACATCATAAGATACAAAAAATTAACAAACATATGTTGTCTCATGTTAATAAAGCATCCATAACTCGAAATAGTATGTTATTATGTTATTAACATGCGCACCATCGATGTGCAGTACGCCTTGGTACACGGCGTCATCGTGCCCCCACGTGGACAATCGGGGTTAAGTGCCTTGCCGCCACTGAGATAAATATAATAAGCGCAGATTTAATCAAATTTTCTCTGTGTAATGCCTAAAAAATTACAAATCTGTTTCTTATGCCCTCCCACATGGTACTTTTGGCTGCTGCATGCTCTCTTTTTACAACCAATGTAAACTTAAAACAAAAAATTTAAATGGTTTATGTTTATTTTACCCAAGTTCAAAAAATTGATAAATTTGTCCCTTGAGTGCAAGAAGGCTTTGCAATGCTTTAGCATTGCAAAGCCTTCTTTCTCTCAAGGGATGAAATACATTACCACCCATGCTATTCCACAGATTATGAGGGCTAAAACATAAACCAAGAACATGAACTTTTGATGGCATAGAAATAATTACAGAAATAAAAAATAAAATAAAAAAAAACGCTCGCCCACCCGCATGCAATTTTACAAATACTGGAGGTAGGCGCTTTTTCCACTCGTCCACCGTTTGCTCATTTACACCGGCTGATTCTCCACTTAGTACACTGCATTTTATGTTGTGCCGATTCTTAAAACTTTCCAGCCACCCATTTGACGCTGTGAAGTCAATATGTCCCATCTCATATGACGCAATTATCGCCTTTTCTTGAAGAAGTTTCCCGGTTACTGGAATATTTTTGCTTCTAGCTAGACAAAACCAGTTCCAAACAGCCTCATTTAGATCGCTATACTGAGATTTCCTTGCATGTAGATATTTTCGTTCTATTTGCTGACCATTTTTCCAATCACTCTTCACATTTTCTTTATCTTTAATTATTGACTGCACCTGTGTTTTACCAACAGCCATTAAACCAGCAATTTTTCTTGCACTCTCACCTCGCTCAGACATATCTATTACTTTAATTCTTTCTTCTAAAGTCAACACTTTCCTCTTTTTCGATGCAGGTTCAGCCATTTTGAAAATTAATTTGTTTATGATCATCATTTGCAAAAATCCTGCTATTTATCTGTATTGGTAGATACAGGTAGCTTACGTTCGAAGCCATCATTGTCTTTTCTTGTCTGTCGGTATGCGTACAATCAAAGAAGGCCGACAAGCTATTCTGTACCAAACATCTGTTATAGTTCTTTCAGTAATTAAAATTTTTGTGAGCTTGTTTGGGTTAATGACACAAGCTGTGTTTTTACAGCGTTGTAATGAAAATTAGCAGAACTTTGCCCTTTAGTGTTGAAAAAACAAAATCAAGATGACTCAGTTTTTTCAATTGCGGTCAGCTTGTTAGTGCCCTGTTGTGACAGCACTGTCATTGTTGGGTGAATTTTACCCTGCATACAGATTACTTGTCAAAAACAGCTGTTATTCTAAAAGTACGAGCGACACCTACCGGCGAATCAATGTTTACTGCTGTTTTTTTTCCAAACACATCGACCCAATTCGTCCAGTGAAATTGTGATTTATTCACTCTGCTCTGCCCCGAGCACATCGAAATGTGGATTAAACATTTAGCTTATAGGTAAGGAAAGCATGATTTATTGAGGGCATTTATAAATAAATAAATTTGACAGTAAATTTCGCCACGTGCAAAGGGAATTAGGATGAAACCGGGAACTGGGAAATGACAAAAAATAAACAAACACAACATAATTAAATAATTCTTTAATTTTTATTCTTTATACCAGTATATGTATAAATATCATAGCATAAATACAAAACAGTCAGATGGGACAGATTTGAAACGTATTTGATAACACAACGATTGGTGACGATCTTCAAGCTGAAAATGGTCGCAAAATACAGGTAAAAATCGACAAACTGGACACAAAAAAGCGGTCGGTGGTCGCGTCCGGCAGGTGGTCGCTGACGACAGTGACAATATAACGTGAAACCAATCCGTGCATTGCAAATGCGGTCGTAAATAGCAGGTGGTCGCTTACGTCAGGTGGTCGCTCAGGCAGGTTCTACTGTACTGGTCTTCAACTGGTAGAGTTTTACATTATTCTTGACTACAGAATTCCTTTAACCCTTTACCTAACATAGTGGACAAAAAAGGCCAGGAAATTGACCAAAATGAGCCTATAGCTATCAGAGCCTAAAATATTTTACAAATGTCTCTATATAACCATACAAATATGAATATCATTAGAAACGGCTCAACGAGCCGGTTCTAATGATATCCATATTTTTATGGTTTTATTGAAAAATTGTGTGAATTATTTTCGAAGGATGTGAAATTTAATTTATTTTTATACGCCCGTTTTGAAAAAATGGGACGTATTATGGTATACCGCTGTCTGTCTGTCCATCTGTCCATTTGTCCGTCCGGTCACACGTCGTACGATAAGTCAAGAACGCTTTGAGAGATTTTCGTGATTTTTGGGTAGGTTGTGTATATCAATGGAGGGAAGCTCCCTTTCGTTTAGTGTCGCCGTTCGATTAGTCATTCCAGAGTTATGGGACTTTATTACTTAGAAAATTGTTGATGTTTTACACGTCGTACGATAACTCGAGAACGCTTTGAGAGATTTTCGTGATTTTTGGGTAGGTGGTGTATATCGATGGAGGGAAGATTCCTTTTGTTTAGTGTCGCTGTTCGATTATTCATTCCAGAGTTATGGGACTTTATTACTTAGAAAATTGTTGATTTTTTACATATCATATGATAACTCGAGAACGCTTCGACAGATTTTCACGATTCTTTGGTAGGTGGTTTACATTGATGGAAGGAAGCTCCCTTTTGGTTGGTGTCATTCCAGAGTTATGGGACTTTATTACTTAGAAAATCATTGATTTTTAGCTCAACTTTGGCGAAGCCAAATTTGAGCTTATGCCATGGCCAGTCGTCCGTCTGGCTGTCTGTCTGTCAACAATTCAATACGGCTCGGGCTACGAAACTTCTTGGGTACCTTTGTTATGACCGTGGGACGAGAATGAGTGTTTTGGGGTTCGGTCCAAGTTCAAGATGGCAGCCAGCCACCATTTTGTACCGACGATGCAGAAATCTGTTTTTGCACAGAACTTCCATATGAAAGCACTGATTTGAATAATTTTTTGTATGAATGTTTAGTACCATGTGATACATTACATATCATACAGGTTTTTTTCTCGTACGTAAATTATGCAAATTAGACTAACTTTGATGTATTTAGTGTTACTTTCAGCACTTTTAGTGCAAATGCCAATACGGCTCGGGCTAGAGGCCGCATTTATGAACTGAACTTTACAAAACTTCTTGGGTACCTTTGTTATCACCGTGGGACGAAAGTTAAAAAATTTATAGTAATTTATATATTTTTTATACTTACCAATGACCCAGACTTAGCTGGTGCTAACTCCACAAAAACCAGGGCCAAACACAAATTTTGCCCCCCAATCCCCAAAATTTGCATCCAAAACAAAAAGAAATCATGTCCTAAAGGACCTCCATAGTACGACTCTACTGCGCATGCGCAGTGACGCAGTCGTCCCGAAATTGGCGCCAAATATCATTCTTACTGGCAGTGCCTGGTCAGCGCTATGTACTCAGCGGGGAGGCAAGAGTTCCCAACTCAGGGAGGGCCATCCCCGTCTGGGTCATTGGTAAGTATAAAAAATATATAAATTACTATAAATTTTTTAACATTTTTATACTGTACCAATGACCCAGACTTAGCTGAATAGTAAACAGGCTGGAGGGCCTAGGACATAGAGGAAAATCCAATAAGCTCAATTATAAAATAAAGAGGTAACCCCTTAAGGAGAAAAGGAGTATTAGGCTTTACATGTATCTTTCTTATTTAATATTTAAATTAGAAAGATACACTACCCTTAATAATTGAGCACAATAACATTCATGTTCTCTATTAATATCCAGTATAACCTTTATACTAATTATTTTTAAAACAAGCCAATAAATAAAGTAGTCCAGAGAATTGAGACTCTTTATAATCATTTAAAAGTGTCCGAGTATTGTATATTAAAGCCCGTTTGACACTTGACATATACAAATGCTTCACACCGAGCTACACTTTAAAAATAAGACATGAATGAAATTAAACATTAATATTACACTTTAAAACCATCCCGGAAGCGACTCAGAAATACTGTCTTGGAGGAGGCATTCCCTTGCTTTTCACTATAAAGCAGGTGACCTAAGGGAACACCCGCCCCCCCCCTTCCCCTTGCCCTGGGTCAAATAGCCCAGAGCGAAGAGGGCAGCCGGACGGAGTCACTGCCGGAACAGAAAGCCTGCATAACTATAGTTGCAACTGTTTAGTGGACGACATTCTGAGCAACAGATAACGGACCTAAACAATGCAGGTCTCCAGAAATGGACTCAATATTTCTGAGATAAAAATTAGTAAATGTGGATGGCTGAGACCAATAAGCAGCCTTCATTAAATCTGTAATAGCAACACTATTAGCATAAGCCCAGGAAGTAGAAAGAGCTCTTACTTCATGAGCAGAAATCTTAAGCACAGACTGCTGAGAAGAAGATAAATCTTCATACGCAGTACGGATAGTTAACTGAATCCATCTAGCAATAGAATGGACTGAAATGTCCTTTCTATTAGGCATCAAAGACAGAAAGAAACGTTTCCGTCCCTTTCTGATGAACTGAGATCTCTGTTTATAGATACGTAGTGCTCTAACAGGACAGAGTAAAGGCCTATGCCCGTCTGAAGACGGAAGAGCCTTAATAACAATAGGTTCCGGATATTTATTAGGAGCCTGATTCTTAGCTAAAAAACCGACGTTAGTAGTGAAGGTGATAGTGTTCCCAACACTACGATAATGAGAATCATCCACCGATAGTGCATGAAGCTCACTGACTCTTCTGGCAGAAGAGAAAGCTAAGAGAAAAGCTGTCTTATAAGATAAGAATTTGAAATCTACTGTCCCAAGAGGTTCAAATGGCTTTTCCTTCAATTTAAGGAGAACCCAAGCTAAATTCCACTTAGGAATTAATCTAAGAGTTCTGGGTCTATTTATCGAAAAGTTTCTAACCAATTTCGATAAAGAGACATTAGATCCAATTTGTAAACTATCATGATGTGCATAGGTATCAGATAACATAGATCTATAACCCTTTATAGTAACCGGTTGCAGTTTGATTTCGTCAAACAAGTATACTAGAAAGTTAGCAATGTCTGGTATAGAGGGATCAAATATATCAACAGAATGATCCCTACACCAACGACGGAAAACCTTCCACTTAGCCGCATAGTTTAGCGAAGAGGAGGTCCTCCTACAGTTAGAAATCGCGTCCACTGCTCGTCCTGTAAAGTGCTTGCCATGCAAGAAGGACCGCACAACGGAAAAACGTGAAGGTTGAGACCTTGCGGGTTGTGATGCAGTTGGCGCGATTTCCCCTGCCAAAGAAGATCCTCTCGTGGAGGGAGCTTCCGCGGTAGGTCCCACAACAGACACCTGAGTAGATTTATCCACGGTCTCTGTGGCGACAGAGATGCTACCAACAGAATCTTGCATTGAGATTGTTTTATCTTTAGCAATACTTGTTGAATTAACGGCGCTGGAGGATACGCATATCCTATCATTCCGTCCCAAGGGATCGATAGAGCGTCTACAGCAAATGCTCTTGGATCCGGACACGGGGACACATACGTCTGCAACTGATTGTTGAGATGTGTCGCAAATAAGTCTATCATTGGCCGTTCCCATTGGTAGCAAATCTGATTGAATACTTGTTTGTTGAGAGTCCACTCCGACGGCAACAAGCGACCCTTTCGAGAAAGGGAGTCTGCTAGCACATTCAGACGACCCGGTATGTGACGGACCGAAAGAAGAACGTGATGTTCCAACGCAAACAGAAGGATTCTTTCCGTTAGATTGAACAACGGAACTGAATGAGTGCCTCCCTGATTCCGTATATACGCCACTACTGTCGTATTGTCGGATAGGATTTGGACATGAGCATCGTGAATAATGTCCATCCAGTGACGTAACGCAAGCCAAATTGACATCATTTCCTTGATGTTTATGTGCTTGCACAGGAATTGCGGATCCCAAAGACCCTGGCATCTCGAATCCGTTGGGATTAATGATGCACCCCAACCTGTTTGACTGGCATCCGTCATAATGGTAAAACTCGGATCCGGCAACTGCAGCGGAACTCCTTGAGTTAACCACTGAATGTTTGCCCAAGTCTGAATCTCTTGTTTCACTTGATCTGACAAGAGAACGTCTACATCGAGCGAATGAATTTTCACACTCCAATTCTGAGTCAAGAAAATTTGAAGAGGCCGTGTGCGTAGCCGTCCCATCGGAATGAGATCCGCAGCGGCTCCGCACAGACCTATCAGTCTCATAAATTCTCTCGCTGTGACTTTGTCTGTATTTAGACAATAGCGAGCGTAACAACTGACTAATTTCGCTCTGGTTAACGGCAGACGAACGAGATTGTTGTGCGTCTCGAAGCTCATTCCCAGATGAGTGAATGACTTGGACGGCACCAGATCCGACTTCTCCTCGTTTACTATGAAACCGAGACGTCGGAGCAATAGAAGAAGATTCTGAACATCGTTCTGAAGCGTTAACTCGTTGCCGTACCTCTGAAGAATGTCGTCCAGGTAGGCCGACGTTACCGCAGACGAATGAGCTCGGAAGTAAATCATTACCGAGTTCATTACTCGAGTGAAAGCCCAGGGTGCTAGATTCAATCCGAAGCACATGGCCCGGAACTGATACACCACTCCTAGGACTGCGAAGCGTAGATACTTTCGGAATGTCGGATGTACCATGACGTGAAAGTACGCATCTTTGAGATCTATGCTCGTTGCATAATCGTTCACCCGAATACTCGCTCTGACCGATCGAATCGTCTCCATATAAAACTTCGGAGCGATGATCAGCTTGTTTATCCAGCTCAAATCTATGACTGGACGGAACGAGCCGTCTGGTTTCGGAACCAGAAACAGATGGCTGTAGAATCCCAGCGATTCCTGGTTTTCTACGACCTCTACCGCGTTCTTCATTAAAAGAGACTGCACCTCTGATAGCAGAGCGTCTCTTTTCTGAGGGTTTGACGGAAGATGAGTCCACTTTGGACTTCGAGTTAATGGAGGCTTTCGTTTGAAGGATATCTTTAGACCTTCCGAAGTCACTCCTCTCACCCAAGGGTCGTCCGTAATCGACGCCCACTCTTGAGAAAAACTCGACAACCTTCCGCCAACCGGAACGCGATAGAGGTTTGAGCCATCACCTCCTGGATCTGCGAGGCCTGCGGTAGGAGAAACCACGTCTTCCACGACCCGCACCTCGCCTCGTCGACCTCGGGGCGTCCGACCGATTGTCCCGGCCTGAAGGACGTCCCGAACGAGAGTCGCTATCCTGACGGTCTCTCGAATAAGAGCTAGAGGACGCACCGGAACCTCTATAGGAACCTCTCTTGGGCGGATAAGACCCAGAAGTGCCCGCCTTATTCGTGTCTGCTGAATCCGACCTTTTAGGAGCGGATCTAAACAACAGAGAATCACTAGCTTTCTTTTTAATATTATCATAAATAGCGGAAAGCTTGCCGTCAAAGAGAAGATCTCCTGAGACCGAAGCGACTCTAAGAGAGTTCTTCACCTTAGAATCCACTAGTGTGGATGTAGACAGGGCTGCGTCACGTCTAACCAACTCCAGATTAGCCACTGAAAGGGCGGAGTTACACGTGGAATAAGCTACTGCCCTTGAAAGAAGTCTTAAGGAGGATTGTATATCCTGAAACTCTTCCCCTTGAAGACGCAGTGATAACGCCTTCGTAAGGTGATCTGCGTAAGATAAGGCATCTAAATTGGCTCTGTTAGACGCAATAGCTGTTTCCAACACTGCGGTTGGAATAGAAGCTGACGACGGTAATGATAGCTCTAAGTCTTCCGCCTCGTCGTCCATACACAGAGGAACTCTCGGTATACCCTGACCTGCCGTGTCGAATTTATTCCTTGCATTAATGAAAGGCAGGTTGAGAGTATTTGCGGACAAGAAGCCTGCTTTCCCTGTCCTGGAAGCAAGTTTAAAAATAGCGTCGTTCAATAATTCAAATGTTCTTGCAACATTATTGGACTGCGACGGAAACTCGGGAGCGATGTCCCTGAACCGCTCGAAAAAATCAGAGTCCAATGACGCTATAATTCTCCTGTCCGGAAGCGCAGCAGTCTGGCCCGACGGAACAACTTGAGGAAGAAAGTGCCGGATGAAGTCTACGGCAGCTTTGTGTTGTTCCGAAAGGGATAGCTCCAATTCATCCGTATCCCTTTCACCATCCGGTCGGACCTCCCGATGTTCCCGGTCGTCCGCCCCCGATGCTTCGGCGGAGCGTACCGACCCAGCGCCGTCGGATAATTCTCGATCCGACACCGTCTCTGTCGGCTGCTGGGATGCTGCGATAAGCTGTGCTATCTGCACTAGAATGTCCGACGTCGAGACCTGCGGAGGAGCGGTCTTTCGCTGCTTTGCCGAGGGCAGCTCCGCATCAGATGGCTCCCGCATACTTTTCCTATGCGAACGTCCGGAGTCCATCGGTCTCGAGTCCCTGGCTGCCGGATGGTGTGACCTGGTCGCCGAATAATCCTTCATCGGCGAAGCTGGCAAGATATCGGAGGTCACACAGCCAAGGTGCGGTCGTGTGCGCCGGCGAGAAGAGGAAGCCTTAACAGTCTCTGCGGACTGCTTATACAACGGAGCGTCCCGAGCGACGGACGTATGCTCCGCTAAAGACACATTTTGTACCACAACATCTGGTCCCAGATGTTGTTGTACGAGAGAGGGGCCTCTCTCGCTCGCGGCCCGGCTGGACCTGGACGAGCTAGGAACCGGACTAAAAGGCTTCCTCCGTTCTCGTTCACTATCCGCCGTCACTGGGTGTGCATCTATTATTTTTATAGTGCTCGCATCACCCAAAATTTCCTCTTGGACCGCATCGGACGAACCCGGCTGCCGAACCATTCGGTGAATGGACGCTACACCGGGCGAGCTAGCGGACGACATTTGTCTAATCTCCATGAGCACTTTTGCCGCTAGCTCTGTATTTAATTGTGACGACGGACGCACACTTGAAGAAGATAACATGGAAACATCACCCTGTTCTGGTTCCTCTGAAATAGAAACTGAGAGAGTAGAGTGACCTTGTGGAGAAAGAGCCGGCATCGCTCTTTCTCCAGAAACAACATATCGTGACACACGTTTCCAATGTTTCTCATCCCAATGTTCACATACAGGACAGGGATTAATGCGAGAACACTGACTACAATTTATGCAATAATCATGAAAGTCAGAGGAAGATTTCTTCCTATTACAATTTGAACAAGTTCCTTTCATTGTGAAGGAACAACAATAAGTCCTAGTTACTCGCAAAAACCCCTGACACAAAGATACATAATAACATGATCCATTAATAAATGAAAAAACAATTGCAAAACAAAATAATTTTGAAAAAATATTTTTTCAGAGAAGCCCAAGTTGCTGAATAGTAACGTTGAGCCCCGATGGATCCGATGGCAAAGTGTGGTCAAAAATTTTAAAATTATATAAAATAATTAATGAGACACTTTCGGATAATATAAATGTATCTTATAATGAGATAAACTACCTCAAAGGCAAACAGCCCCCCTCAAAAAAGGCTGTTGCCAATGAAAACAAACAGTGTAAACACAGAAGAAAACATGACTCCAGGCACTGAAAAAACTGGCCCGGAATCAGTCCTCAATTACACTCTATCTGATGCAAAACAGAGACTCCCAGGGGAGAATCTGCAGAACATCAGATGGAAGATGCAGAACACAAACGTTATACACCCATGGGTGAAAACGTAACTATGGGGAAAATAACAGAAAACATTCTGTAACCAAGCAACTCTCCCAGGGAAATTTTAGAAATGAAACTTCTCAAAAATATGCCAAAAGCATGGGAGAATTGCAAGGGGGGACTTTAGAAGGTTAGGGGAGAGGAAACACTGAATAAGCAGTGCAACAATTAGCAAGAATGACAACAAGAGGCGTTTGCCTCGAAAATAGGCAACTTAACATAATTTTAACAAAAAATTTTAAGTACAGCCCTGATTATTTTTTGCCACTTCTTTTTTCCTCTCCTCCTTCTATCCTCCTTAGAATCACATTTTCTCCAAGAATTACGTGTCTGGCATCCTTTAAACTGAGATTTACAAGCACAAAGATCAGTGAGATGTTGACTGATGAAGGGCCAAACAGAGAAATGATATTTGGCGCCAATTTCGGGACGACTGCGTCACTGCGCATGCGCAGTAGAGTCGTACTATGGAGGTCCTTTAGGACATGATTTCTTTTTGTTTTGGATGCAAATTTTGGGGATTGGGGGGCAAAATTTGTGTTTGGCCCTGGTTTTTGTGGAGTTAGCACCAGCTAAGTCTGGGTCATTGGTACAGTATAAAAATACGAGTGTTTTTGGGTGTGGTCCGAAATTCAAGATAGCCGATGACAGCCATTTTGTTCAAAATTAGAGGCAATCAGATTTTTGCGCAGAACTTCCACATGAAAGCTCTGATTTGAATAATTTTTTGTATGAATGTTTAGTACCATGGGATACATCACATATAATACAGGTTTTTTTCTCATGCAGAAATTATGCAAATTAGATGAACTTCGATTTTTTCAGTGCGACTTACACACAGTAAGTACACATGTCAATACGGCTCAGGCTAGAGGCTGTATTTATCAACCGATCTTCACGAAACATCATGGGTACCTCTGTTATCACCTTGGGATGTGAACGAGTGTTTCTGAGTGTGGTCCAAAATTCAAGATGGCTGCCAGTGGCCATTTTGTACCGAAATTAGGTCTAATCAGTTTTTTGTACACAACTTCTATACAGCTCAGGCTAGAGGCCGTATTTATGAACCGATCTTTATGAAACTTCTTGGGTACCTTTGTTATCACTGTGGCATGAGGACGAGTGTTTTTGGGTGTAGTCCAGAATTCAAGATGGCCACCAGCAGCCATTTTGTACCAAAATTAGTGCAATCAGTCTTTGTACAGAACTTCTGTATGAAAGTTCTGAATTGAATAAATTTTTGTATGAATGTTTAGTAAAATGGAATACATCACATGCAGTATGGGTTTTTTCTCGTGCAGAAATTATGCAAATTAGATGAATTTTGATTTATTTAGTGCTACTTATACACTGTAAGTGCACATGTCAATACGGATCGGGCTAGAGGCTGTATTTATCAACCGATCTTCACGAAACTTCTTGGGTACCTTTGTTATCACCTTGTGACGAGAACGAGTGTTTCTGAGTGTGGTCCAAAATTCAAGATGGCTGCCAGTGGCCATTTTGTACCAAAATTAGCCCAATCTGTTTTTTGTCACAACTTCTATACAGCTCATATTTATGAACTGATCTTCACGAAACTTCTTGGGTAGCTTTGTTTTCACCTTGGGACAGGAAAGAGTGTGTTTTGGGGTGCCTTTGTTATCACTCTGCTATGAGAACAAATATTTTGGGGTTCAGTCAGACCCACTCTGGGATTCAAAGATTTCTTTTCTAGTTTAGCATCTGACTTTCACCCACCTTTACAATACTTTACCTATACACTTGTTACAGGCTACGGTCAGTATTTATGTACAGACCGTTACAATACTTTATATGTACCTTTGTTATCAGGTCATTACCTAGATATTCGTCATTGCTGTGTCACATACTATACATGTACATGTCTTGACAAGTTGAGCTACAGTGTCATTGGCACTTTCATTTCTTGAAGTTATGATCTCTATAGACATAAGATATATACATGAAATTCAAATAATTTTATTTACAAATTATTGAACACAGTATGTTGTTGGTTATGATTATTGTACAAGATTATGAAAAAAACCTGACAAGTACACATGTATACTCATATTGTGTGCTTCCCTCTTGTAATTAATAACGGGTGTATCATGCGCTAATGGCACAGATGTTTATTTTAAAAAGCCTTGTTAGGCAAAGGGTTAACCATATATTGCTCTGTTACATTTGATTGGGTAGTGCCAAGAGGCACTTATATCCAATCAGATATAACTGAGCGAGGTGTCAACAACAAAATTTGATTCTTGTCAGAGTCAATATAAAATTGCCATCATCAGAGTGTAGATGTTATACAGTTAAAAGTAGAAATCCTGTAATGAAATGCGCACAAATAGCACGTCGATTTGCGCGTTAATCTACGTGTTATGACCATGGTAAGGCTATCAAATTATGTTCATATGGCCTGTGCACAAGCAATGTTTCAGCCAATGGACCTCCGGGTAATCCGGAGGTCCATTGGCAGAAACATTACCTGTGTTTGCTATGCGTAAACAGGAGAACCTGCCGTGCTAGGGATGCCATTCCATTTGACAATTGCGCGCAATTCCTACGCGCAATTAAGCTTAGATAAGCGCGCAGTTCGTGACAGGACTTCTAGTTTTAACGGTAGTCACAGGTTGTGGTATTTAGTAAAGCCCAAAGATGGGCTTCCTGCACTCTACCAGTTAACCTCCCCCCCCCCCCCCCCAATAATAACAGTGAACACTGTGCCAAAATAATGTAATTGTGCCCAAATTATATGGTGTTCAACATTTTTAGATCAACTTTGGCGAAGCCAAATTTGAGCTTTTGTCATGGCCCGTCATCCGTCTGTCCGTATGTCAACAATTGTATATGGCTTGGGCTAGAGGCCGTATTTATGAACCGATCTTTACGAAACTTCTTGGGTACCTTTGTTATGATGGTGGGACAAGAACGAGTGTTTTTGGGTTCGATCCGAAATTCAAGATGGCTGCCAGCTGCCTTTTTGTACCGACGATGCAGAAATCTGTTTTTTGTACAGAACTTCCATATGAAAACGCTGATTTGAATAATTTTTTGTATGAATGTTTAGTACCATGGGATACATTACATATCATACGGGTTTTTTTCTGGTACGTAAATTATGCAAATTAGACTAACTTTGATGTATTTAGTGTTACTTTCAGCACTGTCAGTGCAAATGCTAATACGGCTCGGGCTAGAGGCCGCATTTATGAACCGATCTTTACGAAACTTCTTGGGTACCTTTGTTATCACCGTGGGACAAGAACAAGTGTTTTTGGGTGCGGTCCGAAATCTGTTTTGTTTTCATGAGCATCGGTGGACAAGACATCTGTTGGCAATTTTATCTTTGAATCAAAATACAAAATGAAACATTCAAATTACAAGGCCTTTTGTTTCATTTTAATAACATAATAACATACTATTTCGAGTTATGGATGCTTTATTAACATGAGACAACATATGTTTGTTAATTTTTTGTATCTTATGATGTAAACTTATTTGAAAATGTAATAAATAATAATCGGTTTCATTTCACTCTTCGTGAGGCGACAAGGTTAAACAGTCTGAAAGTATTATAAAATATAAATATAATTATGTTATTAAAATGAAACAAAAGGCCTTGTAATTTGAATGTTTCATTTTGTATTTTGATTCGAAGATAAAATTGCCAACAGATGTCTTGTCCACCGATGCTCATGAAAACAAAAACAGATTCGCAAGTGTGAATATTGATTTATTCAACATTTAACCTCTTATTAATCTGACGATCATGGTATAAATAAAAAATACCCAAAGTAGCTTGGTGTACCAACTGTTCACCACTCGTGGTGAAGTGGTGTTAACCGCGTGCCAAAGGCTCGTGGTTAACACTACTTCACCACTAGTGGTGAACATTTGGTACACCAAGCTACTATGGGTATATTCTATATTTACACACTTATGAAAATGACATTTGTGAAGAAAGCTTTCAGATGTTAACCCTTTACCCAACGTAACGGCCAAAACCGGCCATCGCTATTCTCAAAAATCGCCTATTAGGCTAAAAAAAAATAATGTTTTGATTCTCAGGCCCTCCCTCGTTGGATCTGAACCTCCTCATTAGACATTTTTATTATGTCATGTTTTTTAAAGAATTTGTGAAAACCTGGAATGGTCATTTTTTCACATTTCTCGACATATAATTATTTAGCTGTGTTTGCAGTAAATTGGTTTTTCTTGTTGCAGTTTATGGGAGAGTGCCCATAGGCACTCTCCCATAAACTGTAACAAGGCAAATTCTGATATACTGGATCATGATTTAATTATTTATTTATTTGATGGTGTTTAAGGTCATATATTTCTGCACAATGGCTAATACTGGCCACAACACCGATATAAACTCAACTTTAACCAATCATTTAGAGCCATGCTTCCCATTTTAAAGGACTCCTACCCCAAGCATTGGTTACTGGGGCCTATTCTAATGGATCATGATGCTTGACAGATCTATACCACTAAAAAGAACAATAAAATACAAATCCTTTTAGCTGTTGTTACGGCAGTTAGTTATAAAAGGTATACTATAATTATACTAAAATACAACCTTTTCTCTTTTTCAAGTGGAAAGACAGCAAAAAGATTTACTGAGTGTATATACTCAACCCTTTACACGAAAACAAAAAAATAAAAAATAAAAATAAAATCCTCCCTCCCTCACTGATTTGAAAAAAAAATTGCCTGAGAATCAATTCATTTTTTTTATTTGGCCTTACCGGTAATTTTAATTATTTTTTCATTTTTTGTCTCAAAAACATAGGTTATGACCCCTCATTGGAACGAGCTCGTCGAGCTCATTCCAATGAGGGGTCATAACCTATGTTTTTGTGACAAAAAATGAAAAAAAATAGTTATTCAAGAATTTTTTTGCAAGTGTCGTCTGCTTTTCAAGTTAGGTAAAGGGTTAACTCTTAAAAAATCTGCCGAATTTGCCCTCATAATTTACAAATTCAGCACTTAAAAAAAAAAAAAAAGTTTAAAATTCAACAAAACCATATCATGTAAACCCAAACTGGAACAAACTTGTTCCACTGAGGTCATTGAGGTGTCACACGATATGATTCGGTTGAAATAGGGATCTGCGAATCAAAAATTTGTTTTCGAATCGAATCTCGAATCGAATTGTGTCTCTGATATCGACATCGAATCGAATCCCGAGTCGAATCTTAAAAGACAAGTTATTTCATATTGCATCAAATGGAAGTTACGGAACACTGTGATGACCCTTACGCGACGGAGTGAACACCTTGAACACCAATAACTAAATATTCTCTGTAGCACCGTCGCTGAAACAGCTAGGCCTATTGTCCATAGTTTTAGTTTTTGAAGGCCTAACTTGTTACTATTCACGTTCTTAAGAACGTGAATAGTAACAAGTTAAGCCTTCAAAAACCAAAACTATGGCTAATGTTCTGGGCCAAATTCACACCTTACCTAACAATTAAACATTGTCAATTACTCAAATAAATAGGAATTGAGCCTACATGAATGAATTTTCTAATGACAGTTTTATCCTATTTTTGTTGGAAATGTAACAAATTGAAGTTAGTACGAGAGATTCGAAAAAATCGAATCCTGAGACTGATTCGGGATCGATCTCGAAGCATACGTATGGTATCGATATCGAATCGAATCTCGAATATTCGCAGGACCCTAGGTTGAAACTTTTGGAAATTTTTTTTTTTTAAGATAACAGAAATGTTTATATCTTGTGCGTTGAGTTAATTTTTTGTACCTTTTGAGGTAAACTTATTTAAGACGTAATAAATAATTACCGGTTTCATTTCAATCTTCGCAAGGCGACAAGTGATAAATTTAGACAAGTTTGAATTCAAGACAAGGTCACCAAAGGTCAACTTGGATGTAGTTCCACTGTAGATGTAAATTTTAACTATTGAAATCCCATTGCTGGCGTGTTCACCACGGTTGGTGTGTAAAACTAAAATTTATGTCATTGGCTTTTTATATATAGTAGAATAGGTAATCATGGTATAAATAAGTGACAACTTTACCTGTAAATAACACTTCAGCAATGTTGTATCAATTATCTGACTTAATTGTTTTTTTGACTTGATGGTCATATTGCCTTCTACAATCGCCGATGTTGTCATCTCTTTTGACAAGTCTTTCATTAATAAACGTCTTTTCTGAAAAATACAAGAAAGAAAGAAAAACCTATTCCATTATCTACTTTTTATCAAGGCCAATTCAAGTACAGTGGAACACACATAATTTGATATCTCCTAACCCTTTACCTAACATGAAAAGCAGACGACACTTGCAAAAAAATTCTTGAATAACTAATTTTTTTCATTTTTTGTCTCAAAAACATAGGTTATGACCCCTTGTTGGAATGAGCTCGTTCCAATGAGGGGTCATAACCTATGTTTTTGAGACAAAAAATGAAAAAATAATTAAAATTAATAGGCGATTTTTGAGAATAGCGCTGGCCGGTTTTGACCGTTACGTTGGGTAAAGGGTTAACATCTGAAAGCTTTCTTCACAAATGTCATTTTCATAAGTGTGTAAATATAGAATATACCCATAGTAGCTTGGTGTACCAAATGTTCACCACTAGTGGTGAAGTAGTGTTATCCATGAGCCTTTGGTGCGCGGTTAACACCACTTCACCACGAGTGGTGAACAATTGGTACACCAATCTACTTTGGGTATATTTTATTTATACCATGATCTATGTTTTTGAGACAAAAAATGAAAAAAGTTAAAAAATTTATAGTAATTTATATATTTTTTATACTTACCAATGACCCAGACATAGCTGGTGCTAACTCTTAAAATATAGGGCCAAACACAAATTTTGCCCCCCAATCCCCAAAATTTGCATCTAAAACTAAAGAAAACATGTCCTGAAAGGCCCTCCACACCTCGCCCCCACTGCGCATGCGCAGTGTCAAGGACGTTCCGAAATTGGCGCCATTTATCATTCTAATAACCAGTGCCTGGTAAGCGCTATGTACTCAGCGGGGAGGCAAGAGTTCCCAACTCCTGGGAGGGCCATCCCCGTCTGGGTCATTGGTAAGTATAAAAAATATATAAATTACTATAAATTTTTTAACATTTTTATACTGTACCAATGACCCAGACATAGCTGAATAGTAAAAAGGCTGGAGGGCCAAGGACATAGAGCAAAATGGAATACGCTCAATAAAATAAAATAGAGTCATCCCCTGTAGGGAAAAGAAGTAATAGGCCTTACATGTATCTTTCTTATTTATGATAAATTAGAAAGATACAACACCTTCCAAAAATTGAGCTTCATACATCCATGTACTCTATTAATATCCAATAATCCTTATACTAATAATTTTTAAAGTAAGCCAATAATAAAGTAAGTCTAGAGAATAGAGACTCTTATACTCCTAAAAGTGTGTGAGAATTGCATAATCATGTCCGTTGACATATGCAATATTCAAAAGCTATACTTTAAAAACTAAGACTTGAATGAATTTTATAAACTTAAACTTCTCACTAAACAACCATCCCAATAACAGCTCAGAATTACTAACTCCGGAGGAGGTATCCCCTTGTTTTCATAGTAAAAACAGGTGACCCAAGGGAACACCCTCCCCCCCCCCCCCTTTTTCTTGCCCTGGGTCAAATAGCCCAGAGCGAAGAGGGCAGCCGAACGGAGACACTGCCGAAACAGACAGCCTACCTAGCTATAGTAGCAACTGTTAAGTGAATGACATTCTGAGCAGTAGATAATAGACCTAACAATAGAGGCCTCCAGAAATGGACTCGATATTTCTGAGAAAAAATTCATGAATGGATGGCTGAGCGCAATGAGCAGCCTTCAAAAATCTATAATAGCAACACTATTAATGTAAGCCCAAGAAGTAGAAGAACTCTTACTTCATGAGCCGAAATCTTAAGCACAACTGCTAAGCCAATGATATACCATAAGCAGTACGCTAGTTAATAGAATCGATTAACAATAAAATGGAGCGTAACGTCCTTCTACTAGACATCAAAGACAGAAGAAGCTTACGCCCTTGTAATAAACAGATATCTGTTTATAAATACATAAACTGTACCCGGAAAGAGTAAAGGCCTATGCCCATACGAAGACGGAAGGACCTTAAAATAATAGGTTCCGGATAATAGGAGCCTAACTCTTATGCAACAATCCAACCTAAATAGTAACGGAAGTATTGATTCCGAAACTATGAAAGTGAAAATCATCCATCGATAGTGCATGAAACTCACTGATTCTACAGTAAAAGAGAAACCAACAGAATTACTGTCTAAAAGGTCAGAATTTGAAAACTACTGTTTCCAGAGGCTCAAATGATTACTTAGCTAAATAAGAACCGAAGTTAAAATCCGTATAGGAATTTAATCTAAAGATTCTAAGTCTATTTATCAAAAAGTTACTAACTGACTTAGATAAAGAGACAAAAGACTCAATTGTAAACTATCGTAGAGTGCATAGGTATGAGGTAACAAACCTATAACCTAAATAACAACAGGCTGCAGTAGATCTTGTGAAACAAGTATACTAAAAACTAGCAATGCGTAGTATGGAGGGATCAACAATATGAACATAATGATCCCTACACCACGACGGAAGAGCCTCCACTTTAGCCGCATAGAATAGCGAAGAAGAGGATCTCCTATAGTAAGAAATCGCGTCCAAAGCTCGTCCAGTACAGTGCTTACAATGCAATACGGACCACACAACGGAATACATGAAGGTTGCGACCTTGCTGGTTGTGATAAAGATGACACGATTTACCCAGTGAAAAAAGATCCTCACATAGAGGAAGATTTCACGTTAAGATCCACAGTAGACAAGAGAGTAAATTACTCATGATCTCTGTGAAGATAGAGATGCTGTCAACAGAAATGTATTGTGGTTGTTTATCTTAGCAATACCTGCTAAAACAACAGCGCCGGAGGATACGCGTATCCTATCATTGCGTCCTATAGATCAATAGAGCGTTAACAGTATTAGCTCAGAGATCTGGACAAGCCAACACATACGTCTGCAATTGATTAGCAAGCTGTGTCATAATAAAACATCATTGGGCGCTCCCATAGATAGCAAATCTGATTAAATACTTGTTTGTTGAGAGTCCATTCTGACAGCAACAAGCGACCCGTAAGAGAACGGGAGTGCGATAAAACAATCAGACGACCCAGAATATGACGGACCAAAACTGAACTTGGTGTACTATAACCAACAGACGGATTCTTTCCATTAAATTGAATAACGGAAACGAAAGAGTGCCTCCCTGGTTCCGGAGATACGCCACTACTGTCGAATTAAAGGACAGGAATTTGGGCATGCGTTTCTGAATAATGTTCATGCAATGACATAAAGCAAGCCTAAAAAACATTATTCCGCGGAAGTTAAACTGATAGCTAAAAGACTGCGGAACCCAAAGACCCTGGCACTTCGAATCCGTAGGGATCAGTATATATCCCAATCTGTTTGACTGGCAACCGTCATAACAGCCACACTAGGGTCCGGCAACTGCGGCGGCACTCTCTGAGTCAACCACCGAATGTTTGCCCCAGTCTGAATCTCTTGTAACACTAGATAGACAAGAGAATGTATAAATCAAGCAATTCATGGATTGCCGGAAAGTTGCCGTCGAAGAGAAGCTCCTCCGAGAACGAAGCGACTCTGAGAGAGTTCTTAACCTACTATCCACGCGTGGATGTAGCTAGGGCTGCATCACGTCTAACCAACTCCAATCAGCCACTGAAGGGCGGAGTTATACGTGAACAAACTACTGCCCTCAAAAGAAATTACATTGAGAATAATATCCCGTAAATCTTTTCTTGAAGACGTAATGATAACGCCTCAGTAAGGCGGATTACGTATAATAAAGCGTCTAAGTTAAGTCTACTATACATAATGTCGTTCCCAACATTGAAATTGGAAAAGACATAAACGGCGAAAAAGAATATATGCAGTCTTTAATCACACCGTCTAGACGCATATGAACTCTCGGTAAGCCCTGCTCTGCCAAAATAAACTATATGTAAAAAAAGATAAAATGGCAGAAATGAGCCACGCGGACAAGAAACTAAACTATCATGCTTAGTAGCAGGCTTGTATATATATATATAATATATAGCGTCGAAAAATAAAACACATGTTGTAATGACAATATTGGACTGCGTCGGTAAGTCAGGGACAAAGTCCCTGTACCGATCGAAAAATCCGAGTCCAATGACGCTATAAGTCTCTTATCCAAGATCGCAGCAATGAAGTCCGAAAAATAATCACTGGAAGAAATGCCAGAAGATATGAAAGGCATCTTCCGATACTACTAAAGGGAAAACTCGAAATCTTTCGAATCCCTTTCGCCATCCTGTCGGACCCTATAAAGCGTTCGGTCGTCCGTAGCTTGATGCAACCGCGGACCGCACCGACCCAGCGCCGTCGGATAATTCCTGATTCGACCGAGAAACCGTCAATTGCTGGGATGCTGCGAAACAACTGTGCTAACTCGGATAGCACGTCCGTCACTGAGGCCTGAGGAGCAGCGGTCTTACGATGCATTGCCGCAGGAAGCTCCGAGATCGTTACCCCGTGCATACTTCCAATATGCGAGCGAACGGAGTGTATAGGCCTCGTGTCCCTTGGCTACCGGATGGCGCGACCTATTCGCTGTGGAATCACTGAATGCCGAAACTGATCGGATACTCGAGGTCACGTAGCCAATGTGCGGTCGTGTGCCCTGCTGTGAGGATGAGGAAGCATTAAAGACAGTCTCTCGGACTGTCAATATAACGGAGCGTCCCGAGCAACGGACATATGCTCCGAATGTAAAATATCTGAACCACAACATGCGGTCCCCTATATTGTTGGCTTCCTCCGATCTGTCCTCAATCTGCCGTCACTGGGTGAGTACTAAAGTAATTAAAGTGCTCGCATCACCCAAATCTCCTTCCTAGACCGCAACGGACGAACCCGGCAGCCGAACCATTCGATGAATGTACGCTACACCGGGTGAGCTAGCGAATGTCATTCCGTAAGCGATAGACATATTCCATGAGCACTTATTGCCGCTAACTCTTCATTAACTATGACGACAGAGGCACACTTTTGAAAGACATCTCCATAACTCTTCGAACAAGAAACCAGAAATGCTTGGATAGCAAGCATAAAATAATAATATATATATAGCGTCGTTCAATAATTCGAAAGTTTGTGTGACATTATTGGACTATGTCGGAACTGAGGGACGATGTCCCTGAACCGAACCAAAAATTTCTAAGTCCACCGACGCTATCAGTTTCTTATCCGGCATCGCAGCATATGTTGTTCCGAAAGGGAAAGCTTGAAATCCACCAAATCCCTTTCGGTATCCTGTCGGACCGGATGAAACTTTCGGACGTCCGTACCCGCTTCCGCGGAGCGTCCCGACCCAGCATCGTCGGATAAAATATATGCGACAGATTCAGTTGATGCTGGGATGCTGCGATAAACTGTGCTATTAAGGAAAGCACGTCCGTTCCCGAGGCCTGTGCAGTAGCGGACTTACGATGCATTGCCGCTGGAAGCTCCGTGTACGTTGACTCCCGCACACTTCCTATGCGAACGTCCGGAGTCTGCAGGCCTCGAGTCCCCGGCTACCGACCCAGCGCTGTCGGATAATTCTCGATCCGACACCGTTTCTGTCGGCTGCTGGGATGCTGCGATAAGTTGTGCTATGTGCACAAGAATGTCCGGCGTCGAGACCTGCGGAGGCGCAGTCTATCGGTGCTTCGCCGAGGGCAGCTCCGCATCAGATGGCTCCCGCATACTTCCTATGCGAACGTCCGGAGTCCATCGGTCTCGAATCCCTGGCTGCCGGATGGTGTGACCTGGTCGCCGAAGAATCCTTGATCGGCGAAGCTGGTAATATATCGGCGGTCACGCAGCCAAGGTGCGGTCGTGTGCGCTGACGAGAAGAGGAAGCCTTAGCAGTCTCAGCGGACTGCCTATACAACGGAGCGTCCCGAGCGACGGACGTATGCTCCGCTAACGACACATTTGTACCACAACATCTGGGGCCAGATGTTGTTGAACGAGAGAGGGGCCTCTCTCGCTTGCCGTCCGGATGGACCGGAACGAGCTATGAACCGGACTAAAAGGCTTCCTCCGTTCTCCCTCCGATCCGCCGTCACTGGGTGTGCATTAAGTTAATTTTATAGTGCTCGCATCACCCCAAAATTCCTTCTAGACCGCAACGGACGAACCCGGCTGCCGAACCATTCGGTGAATGGACGCTACACCGGGCGAGCTAGCGGACGTCAAAGGCCGTCGAACCTACTAGGGTCCTCTTAGGCAATTGGCGTATTACATGAGCACTTTTCCGCTAGCCCTTCATTAATTGTGACGACGGAGGCACACTGTTGGAAGACATCACAGATACATCACCCTAATCTTGATCGTCTGAAATAGAAATTGATAAAGTAGAGTGACCCTGCGGGGAAAGGACCGGAGTGTCCAAATCCCCAACAACATACCGTGACATACGCTTCCCATATTGTCATCGAAATCATACGATACAGAACAGGAGTTAATGCGAGTACACTGACCACATATAGAATGATAATAAGGTCAGAGGAAGACTTCCTCCTAAAACAATTGATCAATATCCTTTCAATGTGAAAAGAAAACAAGTCCTGGTACTCGCACTAACCCCTGGCAATCAAAATACATAATAATAATATGATCCATTAATATAGAAAAAATAATTGAAATCAAAATATTTTGAAAAAATATTTTTTCAGAACAGCCCAAGTTTCTGAAAAGTAACGTTGAGCCCCAATGGATCCCAAGCCTAAGTGTGGACAAAAATTTTAAAAATATTTTAAACAATTTATTCAACACTTACGAACAATAATAATGTATCTAGTTATGATTAAAATAACATAAAGATATTATTATTTAGAAATCCCCCCCTCACACAGAGGGCTGTTGTAAATGTAAACAATGAGTGTAAAAACACTAAAATAAGACTCCAGGCACCCAGGCCCGAAATCAGTTACCAAAAATACACCATCTGATGCAAAACAGAGACTTCCAGGGAAGAAACTGCAGAACATCAGATGCTAGATGCAGAACACAACGCCTAACCACCCGTAGGTGAAGACGTAAACATGGGGAAAGAACAGAATTCATTCTGTTATTAAGCTAAAACTCCCAAGAAATTTTAGTAATAATAATTACAGAAACTATGCCAAAAGCATGGGAGAATAGCAAGGGGGAACTTAAAGGACAGGGAGAGAGGAAAAACACTTGAAAAAACAGTGTAACTAAATAATCAGAATGACAACAAAATGGCTGCTGCCTTGAAAATAGGTAACTTAACATAATTTCATTAAAAAATTTTAAGTTACAGCCCTGATAATATTCTGTCACACATTCTTTTCCTCTCCTCCTTTTCTATCCTCCTTAGAATCACCATTTCACTAATATTTATGTGTCTGGCATCATTTAAACTGAGATTTAAAAGCACAAAGATCAGTCAGATGTTAACTGATGAAGGGCCAAACTTAGAATGATAAATGGCGCCAATTTCGGAACGTCCTTGACACTGCGCATGCGCAGTGGGGGCGAGGTGTGGAGGGCCTTTCAGGACATGTTTTCTTTAGTTTTAGATGCAAATTTTGGGGATTGGGGGGCAAAATTTGTGTTTGGCCCTATATTTTAAGAGTTAGCACCAGCTATGTCTGGGTCATTGGTACAGTATAAAAATATAATGAAAATTAATTGTCGATTTTTGAGAATAGCGCTGGCCGGTTTTGGCCGTTACGTTAGGTAAAGGGTTAATTGCATAACCCTGTTTTTGTTTTAAGCTTATTTGTTCTACAAGGATTGGAGAGCAAGTTATGCAACTTATATTAACGTTTCTCCTTTATCCTGATGGCAAGTGTGTGTGAGATTACCTTCATAGAGGCACCTTCATGGCCTTGCTCTTCTCAAATACTATGAATAGATCTTTAGCCTGCATGGAGTGTGTCTCTCTTCACACAGAGGACAGCCTTTTTACGTCCCAACCCAACAGGACAGTACACTGTGACAGCATCAACCCCACAATTGATGCCGAGTGTTCGGACAACTGGAGAACTTCCATGACCAAAGATCGACCCTGGGACCTTTATCATAACCCTGTTAGGGCCCCACAAAGTATATCTTCTGCGTCTCGGAACATTGTTGATAAAATTGCACCTGCGTGGGCATTTTTTTATTTTATTTTTTTAGTCATTATTTCTTTGCCATCAAAAGTTCATGTTCATGGTTTGTTTTATGTTTTAGGCCTCATAATCTACAGAATAGCATAGGTGGTGGGGTGTTTCATCAGGTGAGTGCAAGAAGTATTGTAAAGCCTTGTTGCACTCAAGGGACAAATTTATCAATTTTATTAACTTGGGTAAAATATCAGTCATAAACCATTTAATTTTTATTCTTTAAATTTGCATTGGTTATAAAAAGAGAGCATGCAGCAGCGAAAAGAACCATTCGGGAGGGCCTGAGAAACAGATTTTTTATTTTTTTAGGCCTTATTTACTTTTTATCGAGGCCAATTCAAATACAGTGGAGCCCCTTAATTTGATATCTCTTAAGTAAATAACCCTGTTAAGTTAATATAAATCCCAAACACAAAACCATTTACCATACCTTCAATATTACTGACTTAACCCTCTTCACACTTAAGTCCAAATTTTTCCATTGATGCAACAAGAAATGTTTCCCTTAAAGGCCTATTTCTGAGTTTTACGACCTGAGAACAGGTGCCCTCAACATGCAATCATGAGGACATGCTGATAACAATAGACAAATTACCTAGGCATTGGTTTATAGTCAAGTCTTGGCTGCCTTAACAGGCAGCCATGACTTGACTAGAAATCACTGCTAAGCCATTGTATGAGTACAGGCATTGTATGTGAATTCAAGGAAATTGCCCAGGCCCTAAAGGGTAAATTTCTGGTTACATTCCAGGAGAAATATCATACTTGGAATTTTGATATTTTGACATCAGCAAGCAGGTGGTTAATAAACTTCCTCTACTAAAAAAAAAAAACGTTAGTTCAGATCAAATTTAGTGACCCTGGTTAATAAATTCTGCATAAAATAGGAATTTATTTAAGATTCTCTGTCTGTTTTTAGACCCAAGTGGCATGTTTACTGTGGGTGGTCTCCAAATTGCAGTTTTACTGACATGGACTTGAAAGGAAACTGAACATTATAAAACGAAACAAGGCCAGTAACTCTTCTTATGTCTTACAACTATCATAAAAAGACTCAAATGTTACTAAGAACGTTGGTCCACTAATCAACAGATACGTTATTTTAGAATAACAAACTCATCTCCCAGGCCCAAGGCCTCAAGTTACTCTCCCTTCATACTCTATCAAATGCCTTTTTAACATCCACAAATGCCATAAACTTCTTTTTCTTTTGGGCTTTCGCAGGTTCTATCACATGGGATAAGGGAAAAGATGGCCATTCTGGTCTCCCCCTGAAACCCCTTCTTTTTAATCACATCCTCTAATCTCCCATACAAGACTTGAGAGAAAACTTTTTCAATGCTGCTACTGACAGAGATACAGTAGAAACCCCTTAATTGAATATCCATTTTGACAGTGAAAATTATTCAATTAACAGCAGTATACAATTAAAAGGGATTTTGTTACTTTCCTGTGTTCTGGAGGTAAACTGAGCATTTATTCTATTATATCTTGTTTGACAGAGCTCATAGAGCTCTGTCAAAAAAGATGTAATAGAATAAATGTCTGTATTGGATGTGGTGAGGCCAAAAAGGGTGATAAATAAGGGGAATTTGGTGCGTGTCACAGTAATTTTTTCGACATATTACAAAAATTTATATACAATTAACAGGAGTTTACTCTACAACTCATATGCAATTAACAGATCAAATTTGTACTGAAGGTATGGCAAATGGTTTTGTGTTTGAAAATAATATTCAATTAACAGGGATATACAATTAAGAGATATCCAATTAAGTGGGCTCCACTGTACCAGGATGATAATCCAATACTTCCTTATTCCCCTTAGGTGTGTATACAGGCTTCCCACAAGTCAAAATTACTCAAAATCAAGGCAACTCAAGGCCATTTCTCAACAATCAAAAGAATCAAATTTTACTAAGAACGTTGGTCCACTAATCAACAGATACGTTGCCGAAACACTGCTTCCAGCTTGTCCCTAACTCATTGTCTCACCTTGGCTTCTGAAATAGAAAGAAGTTCTTCATCATATATTTATATCCTACCTGTATTAAAAACTCAATGAGAGACAGCAATCCTTTCTCCAATTCCCCACCTTCAATCTCTGGTAACTTGTCAGGGTATTCCAGTTGGTTCCGATACTCCTGAGGTAATAGGTTTGGGTATAACCCAATAACATGAGATGGATCTAAAATATTACAAAAAACAAATATCGGTCTAGCAGTCCAATTGAGAAATATTAAACAATCAAAAAAGTGCCAACATTTATTTTAATATTTGTAATTACTCTTACATTTTATCTCTTTACCCAACGTAACGGCCAAAACTGACCAGCACTATTCACAAAATCTTGCTGTTAACCCTTTACCTAACATAACAGCCAAAACTGGTCAGCGCTATTCTAAAAAATCGACAATTAATTTTCATTATTTTTTTCATTTTTTGTCTCAAAAACATAGGTTATGATCCCTCGTTGGAACGAGCTCATCGAGCTCGTTCCAATGAGGGGTCATAACCTATGTTTTTGAGACAAAAAATGAAAAAAAATAATTATTCAAGAATTATTTTTGCAAGTGTCATCTGCTTTTCAGGTTAGGTAAAGGGTTAACTACCACCCATGCTTTTCTGTAGACTATGAGGTCTAAAACATAAAAAAAACCAAGAACATAAACTTTTAATGGCAAAGAAATAATTAAAAAACTAAAATAAAAAAATGCCTGCCGAAATGCAATTTTACAAAAAATGGCATGAGAAATGGAAGATCTACCGTATTTACTCTATATATTGGGACACTCTATAATTTGGGACACACATTTTTTTCCAGAAAAATATTTTTTTTTATGCTCCAATGTTTGGGACACTCAGGAGAATTGTTTCCAGTTGGCCCAGTCACCTGAAAACGGTGCAAAATGCTCAATATTAAAGCTAAGTTTGTGTTTAATTTTCCTTTTTAAACAATAAAAAATTGATAATACATACTGATTTGTGTTGTTTTTATTTAAATCTGTTCCTAAGTTTTAATATTTACAGTCCGGACTGACATGAGGAAGACTATTTAATATTACATTGTGACAGTCTTCAACCCTTTACTGAACGCTAGTGGCAGATGACACTCATCAAAAAAATTCTTGTGGAACTAAAAAATTTCATTTTTTGCTTCCAAAACATAGCTTATGACCCCTCATTAGAATGAATGCAATGCACTCGTTGCAATGAGGGGCATAAGCTATGTTTTGGAAGCAAGAAATGAAAATCTAAAAAAAAATTATATAGTGATGGAAAACGAATCACACACAACTTGATTCAGCATCAAAACAAGACCAGGTTGTGTTTTTTCCCCATTTTCTAAGATGTGGGACATCTGTGAAAATATTTATTTTTAGCTATCCCAATACATAGAGTAAATATGGTACTTAATTGTGGGGTCATAACTTTAATCCATATTGTTCTGAGGATTAT
The DNA here is from genome assembly GCA_031216915.1 of Pictodentalium vernedei. Taxonomy (NCBI): domain Eukaryota; kingdom Metazoa; phylum Mollusca; class Scaphopoda; order Dentaliida; family Dentaliidae; genus Pictodentalium; species Pictodentalium vernedei. The sequence goes on along the minus strand of CM062292.1, from coordinate 45,565,053 downwards.
TTCCTCCAATAAGTATATACAGTGGAATCCTGTTCATTGAATAGCCACTTTGCTAATGAAAATGACTTACTTAACAGGTGTATTCAATTAACAGGGATTGTGTCACGTTCCTGTATTCTACAGATAAACTTTGCATTTATTCTATTATATCTTGTTTGACAGAGCTCCAAAGATATAAAAGATTAAATGCCTGTATTGGGATGTATTGGGATGTACTGAGGCCAATATGTTTATAAACAAAGGAAAACTGGGGAGAGTCAGGGTGATTTCTTGGCAGGTTACAAGATTTTTTATTCAATTAACAGGAGTTTACTCTATAGCCTATATTCAATTAACAGGTCAAATTTGTACTGGAGGTATAGTAAATGGTTTTGTGTTGGAAAATTATATTCAATTAACAGGATTATTCAGTCAAGAGATATCCAATTAAGTGGGCTCCACTGTACTAATCCTGTCCTTTGCATCATCTAATGAAAGTGTCAATGACACTGTAGCTCAACTTGTGTAAGACATGTACATGTATAGTATGTGACACAGCAATCACACACATCTAGGTAATGACCTGATAAGAAAGTATTGTAACGGTCTGTACATAATTGCTGACCGTAGCCTTTAACAAATGTATAGGTAAAGTATTGTAAAGGTGGGCGACAGTTAGATGCTAAACTAGAAAAGAAATCTTGGAGTTCCAGAGTGGGTCTGACTGAACCTAAAAATATTTGTTCTCATAGCACAGTGATAACAAAGGCAGCCAAAACATGTGTTCCTGTCCCAAGGTGATAACAAAGGTACCCAAGAAGTTTCGTGAAGATCGGTGCATAAATACAGACTCTAGCCCGAGCCGTATTGACATGTGCACTTACAGTGTATAAGTAGTACTGAACAAATCAAAGTTCATCTAATTTGCATAATTTCTGCACGTGAAAAAAACCTGTATTATATGTGATGTATTGCATGTTACTAAACATTCATTCAAAAATTTATTCAAATCAGAACCTTCATATAGAAGTTTTGTACCAAAAACTGATTGTACCTAATTTTGGTACAAAATGGCCACCGGCAGCCATCTTGAACTTTGGGCTGCACCTAAAAACACTCGTTCTTGTCCCAGGGTGATAACGAAGGTACCCAAGAAGTTTTGTGAAGATCGGTTCATAAATAGAGCCTCTAAGCCGAGCCATATTGACATGTGCACTTACTGTGTATAAGTAGCACTGAATAAATCAAAGTTCATCTAATTTGCATAATTTCTGCATGAGAAAAAAACCTGTATTATATGTGATTGTATTCCATGTTACTAAACATTCATTCAAACATTTATTCAAATCAGAACCTTCATATAGAAGTTCTGTACAAAAAACTGATTGTACCTAATTTCGGTACAAAATGGCCACTGGCAGCCATCTTGAATTTTGAACTGCACCCAAAAACACTCGATTTCGTCCCAAGGTGATAACAAAGGTACCCAAGAAGTTTTGTAAAGATCGGTTCATAGGGTAAATACAGCCTCTAGCCCAAGCCATATAGAAGTTGTGTACAAAAAACTGATTGGACCTAATTTTGGTACAAAATGGCCACGGGCAGCCATCCTGAATTTTGGACTGCACCCAGAAACACTTGTTCTCGTCCCAAGGTGATAACAAAGGTACATAAGAAGTTTCGTGAAGATCAGTTCATAAATACAGCCCCTAGCACAAGCCGTATTGACATGTGTACATACTGCGAATAAGTAGCACTGAACAAATCAAAGTCCATCTAATTTGCATAACGTACATCAAAGTTGAGCTAAAAACCACAAATCCTTCATTTTACCATCCCATTATACCACCAGTGAATCCTATTTTATCACACTGATATTTTAAATATTCTAAGAGAAAGCGTTCCAGGGTTTCCATTACTCCTAAATTACACATTTGGCATTCCTTTTTATTGTCTATCCTACTTTTTACCCTACACTCTGCTGACCATGACCTCACTTCAAAAGCAGTGATCCATAAAAGGTACCATCAAGGCTGTCTCCTCAAAACCTAGCTTTGCAATTATCACAAAGACCTCTCTGCTTTGACCTCTCTCGCCAATTTCGATTACAATCTACCATGCCTCTTTCTCGGACAATTTTTTTACCCTAAGTTGTCCATACGTCTAGGTCCAAGATCATCATTGAATAATTCTCTATTAATTCATTCACTTGCAGAATCCAAATTGTCTTTGTGTCTGAATTCCAAATATTCTGCTACACTAGCTTACACCATCTGGTGGGGGTGGGGGGGGGGGGGGGGGTGGGGGGGGACTTACCAAATAATTAAAATAAGAGAGTTTCATTAAGTCTATCCCATTCTTGATCCTCATCCACCCAAGCTCACCCCCTGGTTGCTTCTAGTGCTGTAGCATTACTCAATACTGTTATCCACTGACCTGCGCCATTCTGCAAAGTTTCAAACCTCTTTACAACGGTTTGGTTTAGAAGTACTCTACTGCGCAAGCAACCATTACATGAATATCCCAGGTTCACGATATCTTCACTCAAGATCTAAGAGAAGTCGCTGACTAATATTGGCGATTGTTTCTCAAGTCAATGTCCGACACGATATTAAAATCGCCATAATTCACGGTCAAACATATTACAGCAATTAATTTCTAGGGCACCTGAACGAAAAGGATGTACTTATTGCGTATTTTGCACGACTCTCATAATTTTGTGGTCAAAATACATATATAACTCAACAATCTCAACTCGACGAAATGACGTTTACCAACACTCATAAAATATTTATATTTTGAATCAGAAAGAATATTTTTTTTTAAATTCCGACACATTGCAACATTCCGACACAAACGTACATAAATATGCTTCAGAAAATTAATGATTATTGGTTATCATTCTGACATTCTGTGACATCAACATGCAGTAGTTCATTTGGTCTAATCTATTTCACAATTAATGCCGAGATTATGCTCTCTGGAGTTAATCCCTTTCACTCCAAATGTCCTGTCCAATTTAATTATTGCATTCATTGACCACGTAATATTGGGTGGGTTTAATACTTTTGTCTCAGCTCAGACCTAGGATCTTCATGTAACGGTCGCTTGCGCAGTAGTGTATTACTTCAGTACAATATGTTGTACTTGATACACCCACCATTTTCCCCACAAAAACCCTATTGAAGCTATTTCTCCCTAAAAGCTTCATTTGAAATAATCTATAAATTGAAAACAGAATATGTTTTCATTTTTGGAATTCACTAAAAAAATACTTTCCACAATCTATTCCAATGAGGTGCCATAAGCTGGGTTTGAATGCTTTTTGAGAATCAGGCCTGAAAATAAGCAGCCTGACATTTTCAAAATGAGGTCCCCAGAGGGTGAATTTGATGATGCTATCCCTTACAGTGGGCCAGTTTATCCTCTGGGTACCTCTTTCTGTTTAGTTTTGAGACCCTGATTCAGATTGAGGTTGACAGAGGGCAAAATTTAGTGATGCTATCCTGCTGTGCAGGGTAGCATTACTAAATTCACTCTCTGGGGCCCTCATTTTTCAGATGACAGTCTGCCTATTTTCTGGCTTGTTGAGAATACATGTAGTACTGGCTGGTTTTACTTTGGGTAAAGTGTTGATATGGATGAGATTTAAACCAAGGCTGTACAGTGCACAGGGTTATTTATTTATTTATTTATTTATTTATTGGTGTTTAAGGTCACATACTTATGCACAATGGCTAATTGTGGCCGTGACAGTTTTATGGGTGGAGGAAGCCGGAGTACCCGGAGAGAATCACCGAGCAACGACGAGCAGCTGTTAGCTCTCCAACATCATAACTCTAAACTCTGCACTGCAGCACAGGCAGGGTCAGATTGGTTGAAGACATGCGCACCATCGACGTGCAGAACGCCTTATTACTCAGCTTCATCGTGCCCCCATGTAGGTAATCGGGGTTAAATGCCATGCCCAAGAACACAACACGGGAGCACGAATCAGTCGCTGAAATATTCACCCATCCAACTATTAACTGGTAGACTGCTGGAAGCCCATATTTGGGCTTTATTCTGAAGTACAGGTACCACAGCTTGACGGCTCATATTTAGTGCATGTGCTTTGTATTGTAGTGGTCGAGGTATAAATGCCATTTACCAACCATCCTGGTTGGTCCGGATCTCTTAGTCTCGTGGTAAATTGGTCGCTTTGTGTGCTAGAGGTCGACAGTTCGAACCACGGCTCCCACACTTATCTCTCCTTCTGTTGCATTTGGGGGCTCGTCCGATCCTCAGCAGTAGGTGGCACTGCGGGTGTTTTGACTGCTCTGAGGGAGGAACCTGGGTGAGATTCACATGTGGTGAATCTCAAAAGAAGGGGAGAGTAGTATAACGGTCGAGGTATAAAGGCCATTTATCAACCAGCCTGGTTGGTCCGGATCTCTTAGTCTCGTGGTAAATCAGTCGCTTTGTGTGCTAGAGGTCGACGGTTCGAACCCCGGCTCCCGCACTTTTCTCTCCTCCTGTTACAGTATTATCTTTGAAGCGATATTATTTAATCTGTAAGGGTTTGTCTTGTTACAATTTATGGGAGAGTGCAACAAGGCAAAGATATATGTACAAGATTTGATGGTCAAAAATAATTTAGCACTCTTCCAGTTAACCATGCTCGATTTTGCTTAACTTTGGTGATCTGACAAGAACTGGTTACCGCAATGCCACCGTGCCCCAGGTGCACAGGGTTATTGACTCAATTTATTTATTTATTTATTTATTTATTGGTGTTTAAGGTCACATTTTTGCACAATGGTTAATCATGACCACAACATGAGTATCAACTCAAGACCAGGGGTGAGCGTTAATAAGCCATGTTGCCCATTTTAGAGAGGGTTTGCACCTCCCAACCATTGGTGAGTGGGTCCTATTTTACCAGTAAAACAGAGCCTATTGACTGCAGTGAACAGGCAATTTACTCAATAAATAATGATTTTTTTTTTATAACCAGAAAGCGTGATTAACACTATGCAATGCACAGGGTCAGTTACACTTTCTGGATATAAACAAGCCAAGACCAATACCGGGTCTGGACCTGCGTCGCTGCATGCAACTGAATCGGCAAACAGGAAGTGGCTGCATGGCAGATCTGAAAATTGGATACACGATACAACTGATCATTATCAGGCTCCAGATGAAATATAAAATCAATCCCTTGCATAGAAGCCGAGAAAAGTTTGACGAAAAATTTCAATGTTCAGTGGGTACAGTAAAATTTCAAAGTATCGGCAAACAGGAAGTGGCTGCATGGCAGATCTGAAAATTGCTTACACGATACAACCCATCATTATGAAGCAGCAGCCCAAATGTAAAATCATTCCCTTTCATAGAAGCCAAGAAAACTTTGACGGAAAAAGTGTTTCGGACAGACAGACGGACGGACGGATGGACTGACGGACGGATGGACTGACGGACGGAGTCGAGCGGTTACTAGACCTGCTCTGCCGCTGGCGACGCAGGTAAAAATTAGTAAATGCCATATGACCGACTAAATATCACAGGCTAAGACTGTACAAATGCAAAACATTAGTTGCTTACATGTTATACATAGGGTGCAGGAATCAAGAAACTAATGGAAATACTTATACTGCATTGTGGAAGTCTTTTTTAAAGTGAATTTCGAAAATGAAAACATATTCTACTTTCAATTAACTCCCTTCATGTCAAAATATCCAAATTTCAAGTAGCCATTTTTCCCATAATGAAACCAGGAATTTAACCAATTCAATCTTGTTTGACAGAGCTCAATAAGCTCTGTCAAACAAGATTGAATTGGTTAAATTTCCAGTTGCATTATGGGAAAAATTTGCACCCTGAACTTTAGATATTTTGACATCAGTGTGCAGGTGATTAACTGGTAGAGTGCTGAATTATTTTTGGTCACCAAAATTTGTACACATATCTTTGCCTTGTTACAATTTATGGGACAGTGCCAACAGGCACTGTCCCATAAATTGTAACAAGGCAAATCCTAACAGACCAAATAATGTCATTTCAAAGGTGATATGAACAACATCCACAGAATCTGAAGCCTTTAAGTTGTGGTATCAACACTTCAGAATGAAGCCCAAATATGGGCTTCCAGCACTCTACCAGTTAACAGCTTGTTTTGATTAAGAATTCACTTCCCTTTCACAGTTAGTTTATTTGTATGGTTTCGGCAGATGCTTATATTGACGCCCAAATAATGAGGCACCCGTCTTTCCTATACTAAACAGTTTGCTGTTACCTACGGGAATAAAGAACACACCCAATCTCCACTGCCAAGTAGATTCCACTCTACGACCCACAGGTATAACTACTTTTGTTTTCATTTAGTTAAGTCTACATTCATTCCCATACGTCCCAACAACTGCTAGAAATTTTTTCTAGTCTTTTTTCAATTTCTGAAACTACTACCATATCATCTGCAAAAAATAGCCCTTCAGTCTCCAACAGCGATGCCTTCATCACTATGCTGGAGTTTATCTTCTAAAACTTTGAAATGCAATGCACAAAGAAATGGTGAAATGATACACCATGCTTTAGGCCTATCTCCAATAGCACACATTTTTTTGTTATGTTACTCAGACTAAGTTCATTTTGTACATCTTTATATAATAATTTCAGAATTCCAACAAACTCATCTCCCAGACCCAAGGCTTCAAGTTTTCACCACATACTCTCCCTCCATACTCTATCAAATGCCTTTTTAACATCCAGAAATTCCATAAACTTCTTTTTCTTTTTGGAATTCAGAGATTCGATCATTTGGGATGGGGAACTGATGGTCAGTGACTCTCCTTCCCATCCTGGAGCCATTCTGGATCTCCCCCAGAAACCCCTTGCTTTAATCTCGTCATCTAATCTCCCATACAAGACAATAGAGAAAACTTATTCAATGCTTCTACTGACAGAGTAACCATGATAATGTTCCAATACTTCCTTATCCCCTTTAGGTGTGTATACACGTGATGTTGCTTTCTCTGCATCCTTTTTGAACCACTCGTTTCTCGAAGGGCAAGTTTGATAGGCTTTTACATAGTTCCTCTCTCATTAGGAATTCTCTTTGTCCCTCCTGATTTTCTATTCCTTAATTTAGAGACCACCTTTTTGAACCTCCTCTAATATTATTTCATTGCACAGGAAGTTTGATAAATATTCCTCAACCTCTTTTTGGCATTCCAGTGGGCTCCTGATGCCCCATCGCTTATCATTTACCTTTTCCGGTCCTACAGTATAGCTGTTGTGGAATGATCACTTTCCACAGGTAGGCAATATTTCCACGGATGCAACAATATTATATTCCAAACACTAATTAAAGGAATAATCATCAAAAATTTAATTAAAGTTTTGCTGATGATTTTTATTACCTTGTAAATGCATGCATGGACATCACCGCCCACAGGTGGATTACATCCAGTCTACAGTGACTGTACTGTATGGCTCAATTTTTGAGCTCGGTGAAGATACTGATGACTGTATCGAAATTGAGGTATTCGCCTGAACAATACTGACACCGAACATGACATTTCAATACCACACAGCACTAGACATCTTTCTATACTATATTATTTATTTATTTATTGGTGTTTAAGGTCACATACTTCTGCACAATGGCTAATCATGACCATGACAGTTTTACGGGTGGAGGAAGCCGGAGTACCCGGAGAGAACCACTGAGCAACGGCGAGCAACTGTCAGCTCCCCAAACATACCAACTCCACACAAGCAGGGTTAGCATTGGTTGAAGACAAGTGTACCATCAATGTGCAGTACGCCTTAGTACACAGTGCCACTGTGCTCCCACATGGGCAATGGGGGTGAAGTGTCTTGCCCAAGGACACAACGCAGTTGCCGCAGGTGGGAATCAAACCGAGGACCTCTCAGCTTGCAGCCTGCACCTCTACCTACTGAGCCTCCGCACCCCCCTTCTATACTATATTTTAGAATGTCTTTAGAATGTCTGTATGTATGTATGTCTGTCTGTCTGTCTGCTATAGAAATGAATATGGGGCCACCCCGAGTGTCCAAAATGGGTCTACTAGGAGTACTTTTTTATGGCGGAGGTCATCGTCAGGTTTAAAAAAGAGTGTGGGGTGGGGTTGTACCACAAGTTATGACCAAAATTTTTTTTACCGATATATGTCTTCAAAGGGATCTACTAGGGGTACGTTTTTATCAGGAATCTAATTGTGAGGATTAAAAAAGTATCAGGGTGGGGGTGTAAGGGGGACCAAAAGTTATGACCAAAATTTTTCTCACCGAAAAAGGTCTTCAAAGGGGTCTACTAGGGGTAATTTTTTACCAGGAATCTAATGGTGAGGTTTAAGAAAGTGCCGGGGTGGGGTGGGGGTGTAGAGGGGCACCAACACCACAGCAACACCTGAGCAACGCAGGGTAACCCTGCTAGTTTTACTATATACCTGTTCCTAATGTGGAAAATAATTCCAAAGACTCATCAAATTTATGCTGACAAAATAAATTAAATGCAAATAGGTTTCTAATATTGTGTATCATTTTGTGTTTTTCTGTTTCTTCTTCATCTGTCATTTCCTAAAATAAAAAGAAAGTGTCAATCTCATAATAACTCACAGTACAGTCTCCATGGATTGGTCACTTTTCATGGGAAGGCAATATTTCCATGGACGCAATAAATAGAGGATATGGGATGAGTGTTTTTCTCATATAATATTTATGAAACGAGTCTAAGAATTTTCCGTTTCGGCGAGCCTCTGGCGAGCCAAAATGGAAAATTCGGATGAGTTTCATAAATATTATATGAGAAAAACACTCATTTCATATTCTATTTATCATATGACACACACACGCACAAAGTGGCCGCTTAGTATGACTTTTTAACCCATCACCTAACTTAAGTTGCAGACGCCACTTGGAAAAAACATCCTCGTGTAACTAAAAATTTTAATTTTTTGCTTCCAAAACATAGGTTATGACCCTCATTGGAACGAGCTCGTCGAGCTCGTTCCAATGAGGGGTCATAACCTATGTTTTTGAAGCAAAAAGTGAAAATATAAAAAAAATGAATGGCGTTTTTCTTGTAGGTAAAAGATTAATACAATATAACCCATCCTAAATAGGACAGATAACGTAAATTCTCCCTTCTGAAATTATGCAAATGTGACCCAGTTGTATTTTGTTTAGCCAATCAAATTGTCCAGTTTTGAAATTGACCAATGAAAGCTCCCAACTCTAATTATGCAAATTATAAAAATGTGGCCCAGTTGTATTTTGTTCAGCCAATCAAATTGTCTAGTTTTGAAATTGACCAATGAAATTGCCGGAAGGCTTTATTTATCACTGATTAATATGAAAACAAAATATCAAATGTTTTAAAGTGAACAAAACGGATGAGTCATATGATATTATATTCCAAACACCAAGTATAGAATAATCAGCAATTATTTAATTAATGAAGCACTAGGAACAATCCGGTGCATCTTTAATTAAAATTTTGCTGATGATGATTTTTATTACCCAGTAAAGACATGCATGGACATCGCAACCCACGCATGGATTATGATCATTCCTTGGTGACAGTACTGTACCTTGACTTTATCCGACATTTATAGGATTTATGTCATAATTATCTCACTAATCTTGCATTCAAGTAAATTGTGACATAATTTTGTTATCTATGGGTAACAAAAACAAGAGGCCCCATGGGGCCTGAAGCACTCATCTTGAACAGAACACAATATAAACAGAGTCCAAGAATGAGTCTATATTAAGCAATCCATCTCCACAGGATACATTGTCAATCCTTGAGCCTGTCAGGAGTGACAAAAACAGGCCGAGCATCACGCCTTTTCTTCAGTTGATCATAATGTAAAATGTGGAATTCAGCCTATGTGGATTAATCTTAGGTAGTTACCTCTAGAGGGTACTGAATACAACATTTTTAATTCTTCAGCTACATGGCCAATTCTAGCTCACATAGGGAGTCCAAATATTAACCCAGGCTCTCGATTTTGAACAAAGTTGAATCTGACCTCCCTAGAGGTGTTGTATACCAAATATGAAAGCATTCTGACTGGTGGATCTGAAGAAGAAAATTTTTTAAGAAATTTCTTCATATCGCACTAAGTTAAAATTTGGGCTCCCATAGTGAGCCAAAATGTCAACCTACGGACCCGATTTGAACAAACTTGAATCTGCCCCCCCCCCCCCTCCCCCCTCCCCTAGAGATGTTGCACACCAAATTTGAAAACATTCGGACAGGTGGATCTGAAGATGAAGATTTTTAAAGAAATTACGTCATATTGCACTAAGTTAAAATTCAGGCTACCATGGGGAACCCAAATACCCAAGGACCCGATTTGAACAAAAACTTGAATATGACCCCACTAGAGATGTTGTATACCAAATATAAAAGGTTTCTGACTGATGGATCTGAAGAAGGAGATTTTTAAAGAAATTTCCTCATATTGCACTATGTTAAAATTCGGGCTACCAAATATTAACCCAGAGACTTGATATATACAATCTTGAATCTGACCCTCATAACAATGATGTATGCCAAACAGTTGAAGATTCTGACTAGTGGTTCTGAAGAAGAAGATTTTTAACCCTTTACCTAACGTAACGGCCAAAACCGGCCAGCGCTATTCTTAAAAATTGCCTATTAATTTTCATTATTTTTTTCATTTTTTGTCTCAAAAACATAGGTTATGACCCCTCGTTGGAACGAGCTCGTCGAGCTCGTTCCAACGAGGGGTCATAACCTATGTTTTTGAGACAAAAAATGAAAAAAATTAGTTATTCAAGAATTATTTTTGCAAGTGTCGTCTGCTTTTCATGTTAGGTAAAGGGTTAAAGACTATTTTCCATATTGCCCAAAGATAAAAATTAGGGCTCCTGTCTTGAGGCTGAATATGAACCAAGGGGCTTCATTTTAACAAACAACCTTATGTGACCCCCCCCTATGGATGCTGTATACCAAATATCCAAAGATTCTGTCCATTGCTGTTGGAGAAAATTTGTTTTTAATATTTTTGCAAATATGCCGATTCAGCATTTTTTCGATGTCCTCCTTACAGAACACCCTGAAATAAATGATGGCAAGTTTTTTTACCATTCAATTCTACTGGTCCTAAGGATGCTTCATACCAAATAACAATTCTTTGTTCCATGTGGTTTGGGAAATATGGGTGTTTGAAAATATTTCTATTTTTAGCTCCTGGGTTTCCCACAGGGACAGGGGAAATTTTTTTTGCATGAGTCAAGTACTTATGATGACCCAATAATACCACGTACCATATTTGGTTCAAATCGGACCATCGTTTCAGAAAATCAAAATTTGGGGCAGGGCCAAAAACCTTGCCCCTCCATTACAAAGGAAAATATTGCTCAATGAGCTTTGTTTGAACAAACTTGATTCTACACTTTCCAAAGGAAGCTCTGTATCAAATATCAAGTCATTGTACCCACTGGTTCATGAGATGAGGATTTTTAAAATCATTTGGAGCATTTTCTCCCACCACCTCCCTATGGGGCTGGGCATGTTGAGTTGAACAAAAATGCAATGCCCTTTCGGAACCATCACTCACACAAACATTCACTTGAAATGGCCCAGTGGTTTTGGAGGAGAAGACCAAAACATAATGTTGAAGGACGGAGAGCGATCAAATAAGCTCAACTTGACTACATCAAGGTGAGCTAAAATTGTGGAGTCATCGTTAAAAAATCCCAAAGCATTTTTGCCAAATTTGGAGGTGACATCTAAGGGGTCATAGCATCAAAAGTTAAAATGCATCAGATTTTTTTTAATTTTAGAATGTTTTAGAGTTAAAAGAAATTATAAATTAGCTGTTTTTTTAGTTTTTTGATCTATCGCCGTTTTGAAGTTTTTAGATCACGGTAAATTACAGCCTTTTTTTGGAGAATCATCATTAAAATCCCAAATTTGGCAACACAAGCTACTCCATAATTCTTAAAGATATAGCTTTGAAACTTTACACATCAACTTATGGTTATCTGAAATTGTTCCATCCGTTTTTACTTTTAGTAATTTCAATAGTCAATCAGAAAGGGCTGAATTTTATAATTTTTTTTAAAGATTTCAACTTTGAGCTCATTTTTAAGTTTATGGTTTTGGAATTTTAAAATTTAAATCTCCAATAATAGCCATATCTAAAATTGTGTTGCCGTAGAATCAACAATTAACTGGTTGAGTGCTACAGTTAAAACTAGAAGTCCTGTCATGAAATGCGCACAAATAGCACATTGATATGCGCGTTAATATATGCGTTATGGTCCAAGTAAAGATATCAAATTCTGTACATATGGCCTGTGCACAAGCACTGTTTCAGCCAATGGACCTCCGGGTAACCCGGAGGTCCATTGGCAGAAACATTGCATGTGTTTGCTTTGAGTAACCAAGAGAAACTGCCATGCTTTGGATGCCATTCGATATGGCAGTTGCGTGCAATCCCAACGCGCAATTAAGCCTAGATAAGCGCACTATTCGAGACAGGACTTCTAGTTTTAACTGTAGAAGACACTATCAGGGTTTTCAGAAAAAAGAGGGTACCAGAGTAAAAGCCAACATTTTCCTTGCTTATATTTCATATTCAGTGAAACGTAAATAGTATTTTGTTTATATAAAATTGTTTTAATACAAATTATTGAAGAGTGCCTGCAAGCAGTCTCCAATATTTTGCAATAAAACAAATTATGAACAACAAATTTAGACCACCAAAATTAATCAAGCCTTCAACCAGTTAAAAAATGAAGTTTTTGTATGTTCCAATAAGAGTAAAATCCTTGCCCTCTGATTGAATGAGATCTGGCATAGTTTCTTCTATCATTACGGCTCCATTAGCAAATGTTACCGTCTGGCATCACCACACAAAATATTTGAAATGACGTAGCCCGTTTCGTAAATGCTTCATCAACGGAGTGACAAGCAAGCCGCTTCATTTTTCTAGATTTTTCACATGTGCAGCAGACGGTGTTCCAGATGACGTGTTGTTTAAATTATAAACCGATTTACGATTTGAACTGAGATGGAATGAGTTTATCTGGTTTATTGAACATATATCCAGTGCCATCATGTATACGCAAGAGGTTTATTTACTAAACCTGCGATCGTTACAGAAGGCAACTTTTAACGATAACAAGCTTAGTAAATAAGCCTCCCGTGTTTCACGATGTAGGTTTTGGGCTAATGAGTAGTGTCTTATTGGAACATGTACGTTATTGCGAGGAATTGATGGTAACATGGTCTGAGGTTTGCTGCATTCAGCATATGTTCAACCTTGATATTTATTATTTATTGGTGTTTAAGGTCACATACTTATGCACAATGGCTAATCATGACCGTGACAATTTTATGGGAGGAGGAAGCCAGAGTAACCGGAGAGAACCACCGAGCAACAACGAGCAGCTGCCAGCTCCCCAACATCAAACGCTGCACCGCAGCACAGACAGGGTTAGATTGGTTGAAGACATGCGCACCATTGACATGAAGTACGTCTTAGTACACGGCGTCATCGTGCCCCCATGTGGACAATTGGGGTTAAGTGCCTTGATTGAGTCCGAATCGATCGCTCAGACAGTCACCCATCCGAGGACTAACCGGGCTCGACGTTGCTTAACTTCGGTGATCTGACGAGAACCGGTTACTGCAATGCCACCGCGCCCCCGAATTCAACCTTGATGCTTGGCATCTCAGTTGAATATAAGCTTCAAGCCACAAACTTCAGACCACGTTACGGTCAATTCATTACAATAATTTTCATGTTATAGATCTCAAAACTGGGATAGACACGCTTTAGTAAAGTTTTTACATCACTACAATGTGTGAACATCCTTTACATATTCATTACAAGAGGTGCACATCAGAGATGCAGGCATCAAGTTGTGGCTACCTTCTTCATGTACTCTCTATTGAAAATCAGAAAAGTCATCACGCTGTGCTAAAAAATTCAGAAAAATTGATGCTAATGAGCTCAAAATTTGTAAAAATGGTCTAATTGAGGCCCATAACTCTGTAACAAGAAATTGGGGTGGGCCAGTTTTCAAACTCACTTGAGATATTATTGCAAAAGACCTGTATGTCAAATATTAGTCAAATCAGAGAACGTTCGTTCAAGTGATTGCGCTAATGAGCTCAAAATTCGTAAAAATTGTCTAATTAAGGCCCATAACTCTGTAACGAAAAATCGGGCAGGGCCAGTTTTCAAACTAGCTTGATATATTATTGCAAAAGACCTGTATGTTAAAAAATGCTAAGGTTTTAGAAGGGTTAACAAACATTGTTAGGAGTTCAGAGTGGTACTATGTTTGGCAGAGAAGCTAGAAAAACACTTAAAATATGGAGAAGCTGTTCCAAGAAGTTTTACCATAATTTACCCTCAACAGACAGTACTGTAATTATACTGTGAGACATGCACTGCTTTCAAATGGCATGGAATGACAAAGGATGTGAGTGCGTTAAATGGCAGAAGGCACCTTGGCGTCATTGTTGGGCCTGCTCGGTGATGGACGTGTTTCGTTGAATTTATTTATTTATTGGTGCTCTTAGGGTCACATATTTATACACAGTGGCCAATCATGACCGCAACAGTTTTACAGGGGTGGAGGAAGCCGGAGTACCCGAAGAGAACCACCGAGCAACGGCGAGCATGTGTCAGCTCCCCAACATACTAACTCCACACAAGCAGGGTTAGGATTGGTTGAAGACAAGTGCACCATCGACGTGCAGTACGTCTTAGTACACAACGCCACCGTGCCTCCACGCGGGCAATGGAGATAAAGTGTCTTGCCCAAGGACACAACGCGGTTGCCCCAGGTGTGATTCGAAACGAGGACCTCTCAGCTTGCAGCCTGCACCACTACCTACTGAGCCACGTTTTGTTGAATGACTTCTGGAAAGTTAAAAAATTTATAGTAATTTATATATTTTTTATACTTACCAATGACCCAGACATAGCTGGTGCTAACTCTTTTAAAAATCTAGGGCCAAACACAAATTTTGCCCCCAATCCCCAAAATTTGCATCCAAAACTAAAAGAAATCATGTCCTGAAGGACCTCCATACTTTGCCCCTACTGCGCATGCGCAGTGTCAAGGACGTTCCGAAATTGGCGCCAATTACCATTCTTGCAAGCAGTGCCTGGTCAGCGCTATGTACTCAGCGGGGAGGTATGAGTTCCCAACTCCTGGGAGGGCCATCCCCGTCTGGGTCATTGGTTAGTATAAAAAATATATAAATTACTATAAATTTTTTAACATTTTTATACTGTACCAATGACCCAGACATAGCTGAATAGTAAAAAGGCTGGAGGGCCTAGGCCATAGAGGAAAATCCAATAAGCTCAACTATATAATATAGAGTCAACCCCTCAAGGAGAAAAGGGGTATTAGGCTTTACATGTATCTTTCTTATTTTATGATAAATTAGAAAGATACAATACCCTTCATAATTGAGCACAATAACATTCATGTTCTCTATTAACATCCAGTATAACCCTTTATACTAATTATTTTTAAAGTAAGCCAATAAATAAAGTTAGTCCAGAGAATTGAGACTCTTTATATTCTTTAAAAGTGTCCGAGGATTGTATATTAACGCCCGTTTGACACTTGACATATACAAATGCTTCACACCGAGCTACACTTTAAAAACATGACATGAATGAATTTTTAACATTAATATTACACTTTAAAACCATCCCGGAAACGACTCAGAAATACTGACTTCGGAGGAGGAATTCCCTTGCTTTTCACTATAAAGCAGGTGACCTAAGGGAACACCCTCCCCCCCCCCTTCCCCCCCTCCTTCCCCTTGCCCTGGGTCAAATACCCCAGAGTGAAGAGGGCAGCCGGATGGAGTCACTGCCGGAACAGAAAGCCTGCATAACTATAGTTGCAACTGTTTAGTGGACGACATTCTGAGCAACAGATAACGGACCTAAACAATGCAGGTCTCCAGAAATGGACTCAATATTTCTGAGATAAAAATTCGTGAATGTGGATGGCTGAGACCAATAAGCAGCCTTCATTAAATCTGTAATAGCAATACTATTTGCATAAGCCCAAGATGTAGAAAGAGCTCTTACTTCATGAGCCGAAATCTTAAGCACAGACTGCTGAGAAGAAGATAAATTTTCATAAGCAGTACGGATAGTTAATTGAATCCATCTAGCAATAGAATGGACCGAAATGTCCTTTCTATTAGGCATCAGAGACAGAAAGAAACATTTTCGTCCCTTTCTGATAAACTGAGATCTCTGTTTATAAATATGTAACGCTCTAACAGGACAGAGTAAAGGCCTACGCCCGTCTGAAGAAGGAAGGGCCTTAATAACAACAGGTTCCGGATATTTATTAGGAGCCTGATTCTTAGCTAAAAATCCCACATTAGTAGTGAAGGTGATAGTGTTCCCGACACTACGATAGTGAGAATCATCCACCGACAGTGCATGAAGCTCACTGACTCTTCTAGCAGAAGAGAAAGCTAAGAGAAAAGCTGTCTTATAAGACAAAAATTTGAAATCTACTGTCCCAAGAGGTTCAAATGGCTTTTCCTTCAGTTTAAGAAGAACCCAAGCTAAATTCCACTTAGGAATTAACCTAAGAGTTCTGGGTCTATTTATCGAGAAGTTTCTAACTAACTTAGATAAAGAGACATTAGATCCAATTTGTAAACTATCATGATGTGCATAGGTATCAGATAACATAGACCTATAACCCTTAATAGTAACAGGCTGCAGTTTGATTTCGTCAAACAAGTATACTAGAAAGTTTGCAATGTCTGGTATGGAGGGATCGAAAATATCAACAGAATGATCCCTACACCAACGACGAAAAACCTTCCACTTAGCCGCATAGTTTAGCGAAGAGGAGGTCCTCCTTCAGTTAGAAATCGCGTCCAATGCTCGTCCTGTAAAGTGCTTGCCATGCAAGAAGGACCACACAACGGAAAAACGTGAAGGTTGAGACCTTGCGGGTTGTGATGAAGTTGACGCGGTTTCCCCTGCGAAAGAAGATCCTCCCGTGGAGGAAGCTTTCACGGTAGGTCCCACAACAGACACCTGAGTAGATTTATCCACGGTCTCTGTGGAGACAGAGATGCTACCAACAGAATCTTGCATTGAGATTGTTTTAATTTTAGCAATACTTGCTGAATCAACGGCGTTGGAGGATAAGCATATCCTATCATTCCGTCCCAAGGGATCGACAGAGCATCCACTGCAAATGCTCTTGGATCCGGACACGGAGACACATACGTCTGCAACTGATTGTTGAGATGTGTCGCAAATAAGTCTATCATTGGCCGTTCCCATTGGTAGCAAATCTGATTGAATACTTGTTTGTTGAGAGTCCACTCCGACGGCAACAAGCGACCCTTTCGTGAAAGGGAGTCTGCTAGTACATTCAGACGACCCGGTATATGACGGACCGAAAGTAGAACTTGATGTTCTAGAGCAAATAGAAGGATTCTTTCCGTTTGATTGAATAACGGAACTGAATGAGTGCCTCCCTGGTTCCGTATATACGCCACTACTGTCGTATTGTCGGACAGGATTTGGACATGAGCTTTGTAAATAATGCCCATCCAATGACGTAACGCAAGCCAAATTGACATCATTTCCTTGATGTTTATGTGCTTGCCTAGGAATTGTGGATCCCAAAGACCCTGGCATCTCGAATCCGTTGGGATCAATGATGCACCCCAACCTGTTTGACTGGCATCCGTCATAATCGTAAAACTCGGATCCGGCAACTGCAGCAGAACTCCCTGAGTTAACCACTGAATGTTTGCCCAAGTCTGAATCTCTTGTTTCACTTGATTTGACAAGAGAACGTCTATGTCGAGCAAATGAATTTTCACACTCCAATTCGAGTCAAGAAAATTTGGAGAGGACAAGTGCGTAACCGCCCCATCGGAATGAGATCCGCAGCGGCTCCGCACAGACCTATCAGTCTCATGAACTCCCTCGCTGTGACTTTGTCTGCGTGAAGACAATAGCGAGCATAACAACTGACTAATTTCGCTCTGGTTAACGGCAGACGAACGAGATTGTTGTGCGTCTCGAAGCTCATTCCCAGATGTGTGAATGACTTGGACGGCACCAGATCCGACTTCTCCTCGTTTATTATAAAACCGAGACGTCGGAGCAATAGAAGCAGATTCTGCACATCGTTCTGAAGCGTTAACTCGTTGCCGTACCTCTGAAGAATGTCGTCCAGGTAGGCCGACGTTACCGCAGACGAATGAGCTCGGAAATACATCATTACCGAGCTCATTACCCGAGTGAAAGCCCAGGGTGCTAGGTTCAATCCGAAGCACATCGCCCGGAATTGATACACCACTCCTAGGACTGCGAAGCGTAGATACTTTCTGAATGTCGGATGTACCATGACATGAAAGTATGCATCTTTGAGATCTATGCTTGTTGCATAATCGTTCACCCGAATACTCGCTCTGATCGATCGAATCGTCTCCATATAAAACTTTGGAGCGACGATCAGCTTGTTTATCCAGCTCAAATCTATGACTGGACGGAACGAGCTGTCTGGTTTCGGAACCAGAAACAGATGGCTGTAGAATCCCGGTGTTTCCTGGTTTTCTACGACCTCTACCGCATTCTTCATTAAAAGAGACTGCACCTCTGATAATAGAGCGTCTCTTTTCTGCGGATTTGACGGAAGTTGAGTCCATTTTGGACTTCGAGTTAATGGAGGCTTTCGTTTGAAGGATATTTTTAGAAATTCCGAAATCACCCATCTCACCCAAGGGTCGTCCGTAATCGACGCCCACTCTTGTGAAAAACTCGACAACCTTCCGCCAACCGGAACGCGATAGAGGTTGAAGCCATCACCTCCTGGACCTGCGAGGCCTGCGGGAGGAGAAACCACGTCCTCCACGACCCGCACCTCGTCCCGTCGACCTCGGGGCATCCGACCGGTTGTCCCGGCCCGAAGGACGTCCCGCACGTGAGTCGCTGCCTTGACGGTC